>JAVFBZ010000761.1:0-12637 GCA_032466195.1 Katharina tunicata
CTGATTGGTTGTTTACGAACTGGCTTGTGGTGGGGTGGTTGCGTAAATTGGTTGTTTATCAAGTTTCCTCTCAGTCCTTAACTACACTTACGAGGAAAACCACAATTCTAACTCTCATATGTATGTTTTATTACTTATTTCACTCATATGAGGGCGTGCCAGCACAATTATACCTGATGAAAACCACCCTTAGCGTTACCGACAAAACACAAGACAAAACTGGACATTAACAGGGCAGAAAACAGGACACCACAAAAGATCGATTTCCCGATACCCCTTATCTCAGATAGCACCGAGGAACGGGAAGCTTATGCCAAACCACCCGCTTCTCTCAAGGGATACTTATTTTAGAAATAAAGACTTAAAGACTCAATTAGGCTAATATTATGGTGAGATTTGGTCCAAATATTAGGGTTACAACTCAAGACAACTGTAATTCTAATATGTGTTCCAGAAACGGACTTCAGCTTTTTATTTATGTGGTTCTGCATTTGGTCCACCAATACTGCACAAATTCTGTTTAAAAACATCAAAGAATAGCTCTGAGATATGCATGGATATAACAGGAACTTGTCCTGGCAACGGTGAAGTGCCTCGCATCTGTCCAGGGATTTAATTATAGGAAATAAAATGTAGCTGGCTTCGTTTGTTCTAGGGAAACTCTTATGATGATAAGAACATTAACATATAACATTTGCAATTGGTTCACGGCCATTTTTTGGTTAAAGAAGGCACTTTCCAGTTGATTGATTGAAGTCAAAGTTCGCGCAAATATATATTTTTTTAATAGTCAAGCAAATTCGGTATTCATATAAATTATATTAGACGGAGCATGAATATGAATTATTTCCAACTGAACAATCTGCAGGATATAGCTCACGTCGAGTTGACTACCTATATTGTAAATGTCGCTTTTGGATTTGGAATGTTTCAGCAAGATTCCTTTAGGTTCCACTGTGTTATATAAACAAAACGGTGGTCATGATCATAATGGCTTGTCTGAAAGTGAAATTAAAAGACACTGATTCTGATGTTTAAGCTGGGTATTTATTTATATTTTGATTGAGTTGAAAGGTTATTGGTGTTTATGTTTGACGTTTATTAGTTAAGCGCATTTGATACATATAAGGCTTACATTTGATAGCCTACTTATGCGATTAGTTGCAAGTTGTCTTTAATTCCAGTCTCAAACTCAAGGGCCTGGAGTAGTTTGGTCATGTGGAGATGACGCAGCAGTTTGATTAACCGTGCACGAAACGATCAGCACATATGGATACAATCAATATCCATTCCTGTCGTGATTTAAACTCATACAATTAATTTCTGTCACAAGTGGAGGTTTTTACGGCTGGCGGACTTCAATGGTGGCAACACAATTGAAATAAAAAGTTTTTAAGACTTCCAGATTCCTGCCAGAAGTCAATTTTTTTAATGTAACGCACCAAGACCAATTAAGTGCTAAATTATCTGACGACAAATTAACGTTTTAGTCAACTCTGCATGAAAGTTGATGTATAGTAAGTTGAGCAACAGGCACGCCTGTTGAATGCTCATGTTTATGATTTATTAGAACCACGGTACTGGGCTAGCTCTAACAACAAAACTAGCTGATAAGAGCTTTTCATTATATAATCGTTTCTAACAGAAAACCTGGTTTATTAACAACCCCCAAACCCATTCCAACGGCAGGCAGTGCTTTCATTCATTTCAAAATCAGATTTTCTAATGTCAATGGGTGACGATGGGCGAGAGTCTCCTCGGGCCATTTCATCATAAAAGTTAGTATCCATGATATAAACGGATCTCAATTGCGTATATTGTTCAGCGAAGTATTATTTTCATTTCCATCCACACATTAGCCACATAATTGCGGAATCCAGGCCATTTACTACATTTTGCTAAAAAGACGGATGGGGTTGCATTCCGCCAAATTCCACATACCAATATGGCCGCCATTGCGTATTATACAATATTTACCTGTGTATTTGTTGTGAACACGATTAATTGACAATACCTTATCCGGTTATCGTCAGTCTTAAAATGTATTTTAGGTCAGACCATGGATAGGTTTACATTCCACTGAATTCCGAAAACCCAATACGGCGGCCATTGCGTATTTTACAATAGTCGGCTCTGTGTGTATTGTGATCACATAACCTGAAAATAAATTCAGAAAACATCAAACTTAGAATGTAGCTTCCTTCTGTTCCACCAAGTTCCGCCTAACAATATGACCACCTTTGCGAATTTTAAAATATTTACAAATGCATTTGTTGTAAATTTGTTAACAAATTAACAGATTAACTTAAAACTTGGAAAATATCTTCCTCCTGTTAAGAAGGTGGATGTG
This sequence comes from Katharina tunicata, assembly GCA_032466195.1. Lineage (NCBI taxonomy): Eukaryota > Metazoa > Mollusca > Polyplacophora > Chitonida > Mopaliidae > Katharina > Katharina tunicata. The sequence goes on from JAVFBZ010000761.1 coordinate 2,351, forward strand.
ATTGCATTTCACCTACTTCCTTGTCCTTATATGGCACCCTTACGTATTTTACAGTATTTAGAACCGTTTGTGTTGTGAACCCAATAATTTGAAAACAAATTCACTTTGAAATTGGAATGTAGCTTTCCCCGGTTGAGACGACGAATGTGATTGCATTCAACCAAACTCCGCATACCAATGTGTTGGATGTGGCGCATTTTACTTAATTCACCTATTTATTGATTATCAACACAGTACCTTGATAATAAAATATGGCCATAAATTCCAAGATAACGGGGTTAGTGATGACAAACGGTGTATTGATTGGGCAGTGGGTAATTAATTTTAAAAGTAAGATGGCGGGTACTGGAAAACATTTCATCTGAAAATTAAGGGATTTTTCCCCATTTCCATTGTGTTTACCCTGGTTATTCACCTGATTTATCAGATTGTAATAAACTACAATGATGTTTATTTTGTAACAATGTATCGGGTGCGCCAACACCATCTATTGAACATACAGTTAGTTTTACGTCGTCATTATTAGAGACAAGTTTATTAGTTCTGCATTTCTGGTTTCCAGGCTATCGCAAATTAAAGATTTCCCATATTGCAGTGAAAAATCGGTGTAGATTTCTTGTGTGCTACATGGCATAACACGTTTTAAGCAAATGCCGTGTACATTGTGTATATTTGAGTTACATACTTCTAGTTAATGCACTTCTAATACGTTCTAAAAAACCCACAGATTAAACGTAAATCATGACGCATTAAAGCCATACAAGTATCCGGTTCCGAAAATATACCCACAAGTTGAAAACACAGCAAACCTTTTTGCCAAGCTACACTCATATCTCGTTAAACCCACAAAAAAACAGAAAAATCGAGAAATTGTTTTCCAAGTATCAAAGTAGAACTAGGGACAAATTCTATAGCTTTTAAAAGTAAAAAAAAAGTCGCCTTCGTATTAATTCCGATATCCGGTGCTTGAATAGGACACACTCCCTTAGAAAATGGTAACTTGTTAACCTGTCTTGAGTGTGTGCCAAGAGAAATTCTATATTCGTATGTACGATGTGTTTTACGGTCACAGCAAAACGCTAACTCTTAGGATGCCTTTGCGATTCAGCAAACAAGATAGGGCCATCTGATCTAGAGCTTTTGTATGCTAGAAAAGGAAGGTGGAACCGTGTCTGCTGTTTGGACCAAGGGGAATTCTGCCCAAACATTGGCCGGGCCCACATCTTTGATAGACCATTGTCAGCACTGAATTCCCAGCTCACTCCTTAAATTAAAATTGAAGTGATCGACCGAGGAGAAAAGAGTTGCCGAGATATAACCGTTATAGTCGTCAATAGACAGGGCTTGGTGGCCGCATGCTCAGTATTGTGTAAACATACAATCTGCTGATAACCTGAATATTTGAAGAAGCAAACGTCTATAATTGAAACGACTTCAGAAATCTGCAGCCAGCCATCTAGTTAGGCATCACGGGAAACCTCTGATTAGAAGAATAGGAATAGGAATTTCGTTCTGCTATAGCTCGGTTGGATCCGTATTGGCCAATCAAATTAATAAATAGTTTCGTGTGACTGTTAGGTCGAGCCGAAGAAAGTTCAAAGAAACCGCTGTAAGATCAGTCTTGCATAACACATTTCTTCTCTTATGTTACGATTGTGATATTTTTCCGAAAATACAATTCAACAACCGGTTTATATGGTAACGAGGTGTTTCATCTTCGCTTATCAATAGCTTTATTTGGAGATACTATACATTAGATTCCTTGGCGCACCCAGCATCTATAACCAGAATGTACAGCTGCACAAGTGATTGTCTACATCAGTACCAATAACATGGCGGCGATCCTCAAAATAGAAAGTTGCCGGGCGTGTCCAAAAAAGGGGAGATGGTCATTTTTTCTGACCGTTATGGATCTGTGTTGGTTATCTGCCTAATTATGAATACTGAATACCTCGCCAATTTTACGTGAAGTTATCGAATCAAGAAGATTGGGAGAGGCCAATTAAATGCAATTTTAACCAGGGGTTTTAACTTGAACCTAGACTACTTATTTCAAGAAAGGAAGCTACTGAACATTATGTTTATAGATGCTCGGCCCGCCAAGGATTGTAAAGTAGATTACCTCGGAACAAAGCTCTTGGTTTGTGAATAGCAAGTAGTTTATAAGTACATTTTGTGACTATCGATGCATCGATAGATTACGGAAAGGCCGATTGGTTTTGAGTGATGATATATGCCTTAGAGTGATACCTTGTAGAGCAAAGATGGTTTAAGATCTCAATTAATATGGTCTTACTTATCTCGCTTATATAGATTTCAGTCCTTCAGTAATATGACTGTTTAGATAGGCCTACAAATATGGACTACAGGAGTATTTGGGCCACCCGTCAAGTTTCAGACACCAAGCCATATATATGTGACAGTCTGTTCTTAGACAGGGGAAAATTCTTGGAACGGCAAAGTGCCTCGCATCTGTCCATGCTTTTTATTAAAGAAAATAAAATGGACCCGGCTTGGTTTGCTCTGGCTCCACTGTCATATGTTATACAATTGATGTTAGAAACAATTAGATGTCCGTTGGCTTAACGTTCCTCGATTTACTGAAGAGATTCCTTGATTTCCATGTATTGCAAGTTGAGATCAGTACAAAGCAGATTTGTCAGTCAGATATATTGGGTATACACTAAATTTGCATTTCACCACGAATGACTGTGAGTATTTTCTTTTTCGTTTGATTCTAATCGGAGGTATACATCCTTCAGACTCGAACATTAAGCTATATTGTCAATGTGGTTGTGGAATTTTCCTTTAAAGATGGAAGTTAATGGAATGCTGCATGTTGTAACATTTAAGCCCACGTGAATAATACCTCCACACCGAAATGACAGAATATGTCATCCTATGTGAGCATAAGATCAATTACAAATGCAACATGTCATAGATGAAATCAACCAGAGCTTGTAAGAAAGTCAGAATAGTCCCAATCGAACGATCTCCATCTAGTTGTAAATATGTAACAATACATTATGAGGTCATTTCTAACCCGATAAACGAAAAAATAAACTTGGCATGTAAAAGGATATTTCCGAAGCCACCGGAATATTCTGTCGTTTTTAAGTAAAAGAAAACAAGTTGGAATACTCATTTACATGATTTGTAAAAAGGCCAAAATCTTTAAGAAACTATCTTTATACCTCCCGCACAAATTCGTATTTCGTATTCTCTGAAGAGGGTATGGAATGTTCCGCTGTTTCTGTTCTTCAGGAATATTCCACTTATCCTCCTATGGCTATGGTGCTCGCTGAGCTAATGGGTTTCAGGAAGGCGATTAGTTGTGGTGTTCAGTTATTTGTCCTGTAAATGTTTTGTGCGTCTTCTGTGCTGGGCTTCTAATTTTGCTTGCGTTATAATATAACAAACCTGGTCTCACCAATAAAGTTGATCTCTTTTAAGTACGTAAATGTTCCCCCCACGAACTAATTAATAATATGCTTTCGGAAGCATAACGTGCTACGGACACATCGAATATTTTTCCGTGTCAGATGGTCCGTATCAGTTTTTTTCTGAATTCGGAAATCTTTTCAATGCTTGATTTACATTACTGCCCCCCCCCCCCCCACCACCCCCCCACCCCCTCTTTTACTAGAGCTTGAATTTCGGACAGTTTTTGTGGGATATTTAAGGAAGTTAAATTAGAGGGTTCCATAGCATAAATTTTATTAGCTTCCATGCATTACTTTCACATTCTTCTATGTTTTGAAATCAAGCAGATTTATATATAACTATTTCAACTTTATCAAATCCAAAAATAAAACGAAAATAAAAAAAGGATTGTGAACGGAATTAACTAGTGACGGGCCGAATTATCCGGTTTTGCTGAAAATTCCTCTCGATACTTCTGTCAAAATTATCCTTAAACCATATAGTACAGATAGAATTGACGCTGCGGAAGCCATAATAGGATATGACGGCGTCGACAGTGATAGCTTGGTGTTGCTGGGGATCTAATAAGATTTTGTTGCCAGGTTTCAATATTCAGCTCTCCCATTTACGCGATTTCATGCTCCACAGTGTCATATTCCATAATTAACGCCTCGCTACCTGCGCTTTGTGATAACCGTTATGAAAACGAGCGGATTTGATCAGGCGCACATATTCTAGGAAGTCTTAGAACTAGACAGAAATCTATTGTCGCCGCTTGTGTGAAATGTCAGTCTTTACAAAGGCTTCCCTGTTGAAGAGACTCTAGAAGAACAACAATACACCCATGCTGTCAGCATTGATATTCCGCAAAACATCCGCGTGGACGAATTCTAAACCACTCCATGACCTAAAATACAAGTACTCCTCAAACGAAGTTCATAACGGGGATATAAAGACAATGTTTTTTATCTCCAGAGGATTTTTTTAAAGGATTTGCTAAATGATGCACTTGGTATTGGAATAACGGTTTGGGAACGAGAGCAATTTTTTATCGTACTTGTACCAACATAAGTATCTTCGTTTTAATTTAGCTATTCGTTATTACCTCCACAAAACCGATTTGAAGAGGGGATATGGCGTTATGTTTGTGATCACGCGTCGTAGTCCAAGATGTCCCCCTTACATACTTTCTTGTTTCTTTCTAATCTGAGGACTGGTTTTCATAAAACTTCCCACACACTTAACTACTATGATATTTTCTTTAACAGGTTCGATTTTCAGGTCGTAGGGACAATGTGACGGTTGCTGTAGCTAATTTTATAAAACAAAGTTTGTCATTACTCGAGCGGCTTAATCCCTCACCCAATTAATCCGCACGTTATTAATAGCTTCTAGCTTATTTTTGTTTAAATTATTAGCCCTTCAACCAAAGACAAAGTACAGGCCGTCAGCCGTATGATCTCTTGCCGACAAGCACAGTTTGAAAACAAGTCATTTCACTCATGTGGCGGTGTGCCAGCACACTAGGTGCAAGAAACCAACCTAAAGTACCCTGACAACACAGAAGCCACTACAATAAATTTAAAGAACAAAGACAGGACACCACGATAAATCAGCTTCCTGATGCCCTTTAGCTCAGAGAGTACCAGGGCACAAGAGGCTCCCACCCAACCAACCTCCCGTAATGTGGGTAGTCATTTTAACGTTTCCTGACCTTCTTAAGATCGACGAGGGCACTCGAACCTATAACGGGGATATCGAAGGGTCTCAACAATCATACGTATAATCTCTTTCTATTAATAAGTATGCATGCACAAATATTTATTTTTTGTATAAATGTAGAAAAAGAAAACTTTGCTTGCCTCCACAGGGATTCGAACTCTGGTCTCTGGCTAGCAAATATCTTAGATTGATAAACGTTCTTGGCGTCTTTGGAATCGTACTTAGCAGTCTAACACTAAATCCACTGAACCACAGCGCAGCCCTGGGGTATACAAGAGAAAACATAAAATCTCTTGTATTTTGTATGGACTTATTTATTGATTTTTCATAATATTTCCGATCATTGTGGAACATTTCAACCTTGCATATTCATAGCAGTGTGCACGGGGTATCAGAGTGAGCCTTTGTTGACCGTAGCACCTGTACTTGTTGTGTTTACCGTTCATATTATAAATTTATTTTATATACGAGGTAGACGAGTTATATATACAACCTAGTCATATACTTATCATGCTTTTTTGTGTTAAATGAGTCCATCGTGACACGGCTGGAATTTAAATAAACTTTTGTATGATAAAAACATATTGTTTTAGGGGGTAAAATGTGGGATATAATTTAATAAACTAAGACTCAGAAAGCCAATGTACGCTAAAGCTGGCCCGATTATTTGTTGTAAATTGTGGCTCTCGAGGCGCATAAACGTCCAGATGAATGGTAATTTACAACATCCAATTATCGAAGTACAACTCAAGCTATTGACCTTTTACGAGATGAATAACCATAACCTTGCTGGGAAATTTACTGGGCGTAATGGTGAGTCAGCCCTGCCGTATGTCAGGTTATTAACTAGCCTGTTGTTTCACATGTTTTATGACAATATCAAATGGCATAGATGATTATATTGTACGAGTGTTTTCAGAAATGTTGCGGTAATGATTATATGCAGTTCATACTTATTTATTTATTTATTTAATTATTTATTTATTTATTTGTATTCATTCATTCATTCATTCAGTCATCCTCATTCCATTCCATTCCATTCCCTTTCCCATTTCCCATTTCACATTTCACATTTCTCATTCCACATTTCTCATTTCTCATTCCACATTTCATTTCGTACACAGGGGTTTTGCACGTATATGATAGCTTAAATTACCGGTGTATGCTGGAAAACCAGGATGTAATCTTGTCAAAACCATCCTGCGATCTATGCAGCCACCATGAAATTCCCTTATACGCCATAAACCGTCTGATAACATATTGGAGTGACATCTTGTTGCTCAATACCGTAAGTCTGCAACCGCACTGTAACCTATTACTCTTCCTGGTTTTCCACCATATACCGGCAACGCGAAGTCTTCATATAGGTGAATACTCTTGAGTAGGACGTTAAACACAAATCAAACAAACAAAGGCAACCTATTACCTCTTTGTTTTGGGTTTAACACAGTACTTACAGTTATTTTACTTATATGACGGCGTGCTATAGACCAATGGGTGAATGAAACCCCCCTTTAACGGCTCTGGCAACAGATAAGGACACCACGGGACAAAGAAAGCACGTTAAACAGGACCCAACAGATACATTTGGCTTAATGATAACCCTGGGAGAGCACCAGGATGCAGGAAACTCCCGTCAACCACACGACCTTTAATTTCTATGCTGCATTCTGTACTAAATCCACTGAACCACATTGTAGCTCTAGAACTCATATCGAAAATATAAAGGTAATATAGTAATATCTGACGGAATAGTCGTTGAATTATTAATCGATGATATTTGAACTCACTAGCACTGGCTCCGCTAATTGATACACAGATGGTGACAATACAAACACACGTTTCTCTGATAAAGAGTGTAAAACTAGAGATCCCAATCGCTGAACCAGGCATATTGGTTCAGTAGATTGGTTATCATAGATTGTGAACGCAAGGTCGTCATGTAAGTGAAATACACTCAAGTACAACGTTAAACACTAACCAAAGTGTGTTAAATCGGTAGGAGTCACGTTGCATACGGAGTTATATAAGAGTTATATAAAAAAAACATGAATACATGTTGTCGTTACATTGTTATTTTACTCATGAAGGCATTATCAAAATACTATGAATTCCAAAATGCTCATTTTAAAAGTCATACTTTCAACTCGTCTCGAATCCATTCTCATGATCCCATTACTGAAGGGGAAACTACTGGTCATAGATGCATTCTGTAGTTACTTCCCTTGGCGCAGTTCACTTGAGTCGTCACCTGTCTTTATTGCTAAGATACAGATCGCAAGATGGTTTGTTTTTTGTTTATTTTCCGAAGTAAGACCAACACTAGATTCCTAATTAAAGATCACATTTAATGTTTAAGAAAAACTGGGACAACCCACAAGCTTCCGCAGGTAGCTGGCAGACCAACCTACATGTACATAGTTCCCGTCCGAGGTTTTGGACTCTGAGGTGATTGAGATCTGTGGACGAGAAGCTTTCTCTCTCGTCAGGGCTCTAGATTCCGCCACACAGGCCCCACGGAGGTTTACGGAGGAATCCCCTACATCTACGGTATAAGGACCTAAAATGCGTGGGCCCTGTTTTTTGTCTCATTGTGAGTCAAAGTTTTACTTGTCAGTACCTGCAAGTTTCCATTGGAAATAAATAAAGTTCAAGGAACATCATTTCATGTAAACGTAACAAAGCTTTATTGGGTTTAGATATGCAGTTTTTTTTACAGAATGTGATATGTTTGGCTCTATACTTATCACTTAATGTTTTACGAATTCATTTCCCTTGTTATTTCAATCTTTGTTTCTAAACTTATCGATTTAATTTAAAGTACACTTTAAGCCCAATACTTATACTCAGACTACAGATTGAGAGAAATGAGTCCTATATCGAAATGCTAAAGTTTATTTCAAACCAAATGTCGCTCGTCATAGGTAAAACATATATTTCAAAACTGTTTATACTTATTTAACTTAAAATATATCTAATTTCAGAAATAAGACCTTGCTTATCATGAAACATATTTCGTTGTAACTTCAACACAATTATTTTCACATTAACATCGACAAGGGTGTTAAAGACACTGGATCTAGTTATATGAGAACAAATTTGTGATTACATCACTTAAAGACTTTCGATTGACATTTCTGAATAAGTAAGTTAACGGTGTCTGTCTCTTGAACACTTCTTGAACAAAGTGAGACACCAATGGTTTAATGCATAACAGCATTAATAAGATATTTCTGTTCTCATAAATATTGTTTGATAGACTTTCTAGACTACGCATTCTTTTTAATGACTTAATTTCGTTTAGTACTAGACATGTATGCTAACAAATGTTTTTGCATTATCTACATCGTTATATCGTGATATAACGAAATGTTTATCTATACTTCTACATACGAACCCCTCGTTGTCTATTCACGTCTCTGGAGATTATTTTGATGCAAAATAAAATGCCACAGATAAATCAATAAACGTATTGATCAGTAACAACAACAGAAGACATAAATGTTTCTCCTTGTAGATTTAAAAGTTAGCCGCGCGGATAGCCATATGTATATAAATAAATAAGTTAATCATAAGTTAACAAATGACTGTTCGTGGCCGTCTTCCTTGTGAATATTCAACGCTAAGACGAGCCACTGACTTATATTAGGTCATTGAGGCGGGCCCAGTAGACACGTAACCTTCCATGAGCTGAAGCGCTTGACAAGTTGTAAACAGCATGGCGTCAAGCCATCAACTTCGTCCATCAACCGATTCCATCTGGAAATCACTGTTCCAATATTTATCCCGCCTTTCAGTTTATTAGCATCAGTTTTTCGTTTTCTCCGTTTCTTCGCTGAAGCTGTGGCAAAATACCCTCGAGTAGTACGCTTTCGCTCTTCTACGTCAGTCATCTTTGTTGTCACTCTTGTGATAATGTATTCACGGAGTGACCCGAGTCACGAAACCACCTGCGTATAAGGCAGGGCTCATTAACCTTTGTGCATCCACAAGACATCTTATAATGCGGGTCGTATTATGGATTTTACAAACTTTATTATTATTTTAATGCGATATATCGCACATTCTCGAAGTTGATATTTTTTGTGAAAGCTTATTGTTTGAGCCAAAATATAAAAATATAGAAAACCCGGTTAAAGTCGTTTCAGTCAATTTTTGGCCGAAATTCTGCGGTATAGTACCTTCAAGTAAACTTACCAAACATATGGGTTTTATTTTTCTAGAACGAGGGCAAAATACGCCAATGGGAAAATGAATAAATCGTTGTATTCATAGCACAACTTTGCGACGCAAAGGAAATAGTTCTCCTTCAATGAAGATTTGATTCAACACATTCATTTTCCATGGTCGTTTTATCAACAAACCGTTCTGGAGTGTGTTAAATAGAGGTTAATCAGCGAAAGCCTGTTTAGAACGATGTGTGTCTCTCGAGTCTGGGACGAGATTGACATTCATCGTAACACAAGAGTTCATTACTCTTTGTCCCACACTACACATTTTTCTCTTTTTTGAGCTGATTTTAGTGTAAAAACCTGTACATTTAGGACTGAACGGTATGGATAAAATTGTTGTGCTCGTACACATGGTAAAGTCAAAGAAAGACAGCGACTGCACTGGGTACGGTGGCCCGTAGAGGACATGGATAGGTTTTTTCTAATAACATTTCATTTTTTTTAAATTACATTTCATTATTTCTACTTACATTTCATTTTTTATAATTTTACAATTCGCATGTGAGTATATAGCGCTTGTAGCTGACACCAGTTTGCCTGTCTTCTTCAGTCTCTGCTTGTATACATGTATGTTTGCGGCAGCGGATCTAATTAATGACAATGAATTTTGAGTAATATGAATATTTTAACCAAGTATAAACATTTCTACCCAGGTATTAATCTTTTTACCCAAGTATTAATATTTGTACCTGGGTGGAAATATTTCTACCCAGGTATTAATATTTATACCCAGGTAGAAATGATAAAAAATGAAATGCAATAAGAAAAAACATAACCATGTCCTCTATGGGCCACCGTACATTTAGGACTGAATGATCTGGATACAAATCGTTGTGCTCGTACACATGGCAAAGTCATATAATTCCCCACTTTGATTCTTCCGATCGTATCCGCAATGCGATTGGTCAGA
>JAVFBZ010000783.1:10077-29640 GCA_032466195.1 Katharina tunicata
TGCCATTGGATACACACCAAGTGTTCGTTGAAATGCCATTGGATACACACCAAGTGTTCGTTGAAATGCCATTGGATACACACAAAGGGTTCGTTGAAATGCCATTGGATACACACCAAGGATTTGTTGTGATAAATTTGAGTCTGAAATATATTGATTTTTTTTTTATTTGTATATATTAGGCCTACTAGGCTATAAATATGAATTGTGGATAATTTGTGCCTCCCGCCCTTAATACAAACCATCCTCTTCCGCGACAATGTTTAGCATCGGAGTGTAAGCTTAAATCCTATAGCCTATTGCTGATTACAAGAAGTCTGCTCTTTCACATCATTTTATTGTAGATTATATCAACCTTTTTTAAAATAATTTTACTGGTATATGAAGGCTTCCTTCTAGAAAATGTTTTTTTAAAAAGTTGCTTGACAATTTAAGGAAATCAATACAATAATAGGAAACCTTGATTGAAGTGGTCAAGTCCTTTCAGGGTGTGCACAGTGAGAAAGTAAAGAAAACCAACTTTTCACGTAAATGCACAAGATTTAGAAAAGTTACTACCTCATTTCTTTTGGCCTTTAGGGTCATATTGCACTTGATGTGTTTCTTTTGTAATATATAATATATGAGCAATGTCGCTTGAAAATAAACATACATAAAAGATTAATCCCTTGAAAATAAATGGCAAATGATGACCTTTTACCTAATAAAACTGCTCACAGTGGAAGGAATACAAGAACAGTCTTAGCAGTCTCCTGTCTGTAGGCGTCTATTTGTGGACGAAGAGGTAATATATATCTGCTTCCACTTCCAGCTGTGGTTAATTTTCGCAGTCATGCGGAACTGAGGAACTTTTTAACGACACTTCAGCTCATCGTATTTTCCATTATGTTTCGAGGGATTTACGATAAACAATATGGAAAAATCGTTCCTTCGAAGTTATTTTCAATCGCGAAAGGTTTGTACTGTTATATATATAATCATAGGGTGATCAGTTTTCGTTCATTAACACTCAACTTATTATTTTTGTTATTGTCTCTTGACAAACATCAAACAGCATTGAGTAATGACCTAGAAAGAGTTCCAGATAAGACACTTCAGACTTCAAGGCTATCTTAATATATATTTATATTGTTCAAGTTCTGTGTTCATGCTTGACTGCTTTTCCTCCGGTGTGCCTGTCAAAAAGATACAACATGGTAGCTAGACGATTGGCGATACTAAACTTTATTAGCATCGATGTCTGTCACTGTGTAACCCTACATAAAGGCTTAATTTAGAATTTAGTTGCTAATGTGGGTGGTTGGCAAATGCTTACAGTGCCCTTTTATCCGTTAGTAGACCTGACTTTGTTTGATTCAGGTTTTACGCCGTACTTAAGGTTATTTCACTAATATGACAGCGTTAGTAGACCTGGAGCCACTTTCATAAAATATAGTATGACAATAAAGTATTGTACGATATTTTAATGCCTATAGTTTAAAGTGACGTAATTTTATCGTACAACATTTGTTAAAGTGGCGCTTGAAACTTAAATCAATCTGCTGATGATCTTATCACACTAAGCTGACTAGGTTCGACACAGGGCAACTCGACTAGTAGTTCTGGATTGGACGAGTTGTTGGATACAGTCTGCCTGGTGGGACATGGTGTTGTAGGCAATTCGGACTAGTTGCAAATGTTCAATTGTAATTGACCATCGACCAGCAGCAGCATTAATCTTGCATTGTTGCATGATGTCATTAAAGAAATGTAATGCTTGTAACCTCGTCACAAGCCATCAGCACAATCTGACTAGCTGAACGCTGCAAACTTTTTCTGACCAGCCACAGCTGTATAAGACTGTCTAGTCCCATCACATCAAGTCTGCATGGTCTGATGTCAACTTTAGTATTAGCAGCTTTGGATTTATTTAATGTGTCCGGGTGAAATATTATTGAGCTTAACTATTATTACAGCCTAATTAAATGAATAAAATGAAAATCATTGCTCAAGCAGAGATTAAACACTTAATAAACAGGATGTAGAAAGGGTAAATAGGGAAGTAACAATATATCGATTTATCAGAATTTTAGTTGCGGTCGCAGAAGTCAATATCATGTATCAATAGTTTTTGGGCTATGCAATTTAGTCTACCGCAATAGCGATGCCAACTATCGCTAGTTTCAATAGATGAGTGATCTGTTTTGCAAATTACAATTTATGCCATCTTTTACCTTTAATACATTTAAATGGAACATTGAAAGACCATATATGTATAATCAACTCAAGTGAAAGTGTAAAGAAACCAGGGTGTTATATGTACAGGGTCTCACCGCGTCCGTCAAAAGTACTTCTATCAAAAATCAAATAACCAGAATTCTAAAAAAAAATCAAACGATTTGTTACTTCATAACGAGATGTAATTTCATAACAAAAAATTCTGCATTGAACATGGAAAATTAATACCAAAAATCAGATGTGGCAGAGAAATGGCTTTAATCGTTCGCATGTTAATTATGAACACGCTTGTTCATACTTATACTTAATTGTTTACCTAAAAAAACACTGGAAACAAAAAAACAAAGTCATAGTCAAATTATAAACCATATTAAATTGTTACTAAAATTGCTATTACCCTGTACATTTTTGGGGTGTATGGTGGACTTTTCATGCTATATTTTGTTGTAGTGAAGTATGTTGCTGAAGTGAATCAGATATATAACTTTCTTCTGTACATTTGTACAGGTTCTGTGTTGATATGCTTAAATGTGGGATATTTTTATTTGCAAGAAACTCATTTAAATAAACCATTGCACAGACATTCTCCCATACATTTTACTTAAAGTAGTGCAATTTAAGTGGCTTTCAATGGAAAGCAAGAAACCCTACAAAAATGTAACCTCAGTGTTGTTAAAAACTTGGTAGGGTCTGTAATTTGACTATGACTTTTTTTTCGTTTCCTTCCCCTAAAAAAAAATTCAGTAATTTTGCTGAAGATTCAAAATACATATTCAGTGCTTAATTTTAAATTAATTCTATCCACAACATTTGTCAATTGTATCGCAATAGTGTCCTAATTCTTTGACTTAATGCGCAGTCTAAAAAAATGAAGAAAAAAGTAAATTGGACAAAAAGTTTAACCTTTGACTTTGCCTTCGTTTTCTTTTCTTTTCAGATGATATTAGTTTTTTACAGAGATTAAAACTGTACAGAAGCTTGGAGGTTCACCATGGTTGTGTCAGTATTTGTTTACATTTTATTTGAGTAAATTAGCTCATGTATAATGTACCTGAAGCGAAAATAATTTATTTATGGGTTATATTCTTCATTTCTTAATTTAATTTTCTCATGCCACAGCCACTGAATGTAAAAATAAATAAATAAATTTGTTGATTAATTTAAGGAAAATTATTTATGAAAACTTAGGCATGACATCCTTATTAGTACAAGCAGGGTTTGCATTTGCCGTGATCTCAAAAATAGTTAACAAAAAAAATATTGCTGAACTTTGTGAGAATTTTAATTACCGAGGTATCTATATTATTATAACTACCAATGCTCGTCTAGGGAATAGATATAATATACTTTAATTTTTGTGAGAGATATGTAGGTACATTATATTCTTTTTTAAAACAGCAAATATTTCATGTTTCAGGTGAATTCTGTGTGTTGGAATGAGACTGGCTCCTCTATCCTGTCTGGGTCGGATGATCAACATCTCATTATCTCAGCCCCATTTACAGGGAAGGTTAGAATATATATCTTACCAACACCAAAACACACATCAGCTGGAGGATGTTTTTAAATATTTCTGTACAAATTTAACCCAAGCTATATAATATTTCTCCTTTCAATAGTAAAAAAAACAAGAGTCTTTTATACACGGTCACTTGGCTTGTATGTGTTGGATAGAAAAAAAAAATGTTTTAAAAATTTACCATTTATGTATAAAAAATATGCAGTTTGAATACTTGAAATGTGGATGTTGTAAAGGCGATGTTGCGAGGAAAATAGATGCAGCCGTTTATTTGGAAAATGCGTTTAGTGTGGAGAGGTACCCTATTGATTTTGGCATGTGTTTCAAACCTGTGTATATCTATAAAATGCCTGGATGGAAATTGGTTAGTTCTGCCATGGGCCTCCGTGGCGCGGTCGGTTTGAGAGCTGGCCATGCTGGCCGGAGACCTGAGTGCGGGTCCCGGTCTCGATTGTCTGTCTGTTGAAAATCCATCTCAGTCGTCATGTCTTTGTAAACATAATAAACACGCAAAATGGTAATTGTTTTATAACATATTTTATTTACTATCCAACACATTCAAGACAGGTAACCGTGCTTTTATAGTATTTTGTCAATTTATCTTTCTATTGGTATCTTTTATCGTGAAATTCAGCATAGCAGATGTTTGAGTGAGAGCTTCTTGTGACCTGGAGCTGTCTGGGCTAAGGGGCATCAGGAAGCGGATTTGTTTTGGCGTCTTGTTTCGAGTCCTGTCCTCATCCAGTGGTGCCTTTGTCTGTTGCCATTGTTGTTGATGGTGGTTTCCTTCACCTATTGGGCTGAAACCTCGTTCTATGATTGAAGTAACCCAAGTACAGTGTACAACCCGAATCAAACTAAGAAATTCAGCATCAAATATAATTATAACTCCTGTGTAACTATCTAATTACGTTAATAGTAACAACTTAACCTAATACCATGAATTTATGTCCTCTATGCGATAATAATGGATTGGCTAAGAATTACAAATTCTGTTAATATAGCTTTTAATGATATTGTTTTGCAGAAGCAGCTATCAATAAGATCTGGACATCGGGCAAACATCTTCAGTGCCAGGTTTCTTCCTAATTCATCTGACCAAGAGGTATGCAAGTTTATGAGTTGATATTAG
The DNA here is from genome assembly GCA_032466195.1 of Katharina tunicata. Classification (NCBI taxonomy): domain Eukaryota; kingdom Metazoa; phylum Mollusca; class Polyplacophora; order Chitonida; family Mopaliidae; genus Katharina; species Katharina tunicata. The sequence continues at coordinate 14,946 of JAVFBZ010000783.1, forward strand.
TCCTCAATATGCAAATTCTGATCAGAATAAAATGTTACCTATTCAGTCCATAGGATATTTAAATACTAACCACATATAATTTCCAAACAGTTTTCTAAATTCCCAATCACTGTCTGTGTTTGACAGCTAAACTGTTCATGTCATTATTGGCTTCTGGCTGCAGACATTTTAAAAGATGATTGTTTAACATGGAGTTCCTCAAATAACTGATTCCCAATAAGTTCATCATTCAGTACACAGATCCTGCCAGTGCTGGCCTCACATTTTTGTGACCCTGAAGCTTGATTGGTTATGGGGCAGCCCTCTTCACAACCAACAACAACAGTGCAACATCAAACAAGGTTTGAAGGGTGTTGCTGCCCATGCAGGGTCTGTACATCTTAAACTACAGTGGCTTCATTGCGGACTGCTTATTGAATAGGTAATAAGTGAACTAACTCTGAGTATTAATGTACATTTGTAGATAGTATCATGCTCAGGAGATGGGAAGATATGTTATACACAGGTGGAGAGAGAGGACACCTATGAGAGTTTCTCCTTTGACTGCCATCATGGTACAGTCTATGAGGTCAGTGTTCTCTATTAGGTTGTTGTTGTAACCCAGGTCACCTTCTTACTCATTTCCCAATATGCTCAGGTTTACAGATGTAGAATATATATATTTTTTTAATGGCTACAGCACCGTAAAAGTAAAGTGATATATAATCATATATTTAGTTTACAGTAGTGTGGAGTAGTGTGATTAACGTCATGAAGAGATAACTGTTGAATTATTGATGTTGGAAAGTATGAATGCATGAATTTAAGCTTGATAATTACTTAAGTATCCTCATTTTGCCCCAGTGTAAAGTTGTAGAGTCAAGCTAGATAATATTTGCCTGAGTTTAACTCTTGACTATTTTTACCTCCATCAGGTACTGACGATCCCCAATGAGCCGTCTACTTTTTTCAGCTGTGGAGAAGATGGAACTGTTCGCTGGTTTGATCTTCGAATGAAAACTAAATGTGATAAACAAGAATGCAAAGAGGTAAGAAGACACAAAATATAAAATTTGGTATAAGTTTAGTGAAACATTTACATTTTGTTAATTTTACTTTTATATGTTTATTTATTTTTTATTGAAAGTTTTTGGAAGAACTGACCAATTACCGTTGGAACTTATCTTCATTTTATCTTTTAGGATGTGATGATAAAATGTCGCCGAGCTGTGACGTCTCTAACAATAAACCCCTTGTTGCCCTATCAGTTGGGTGTGGCTTGTTCAGATGGTGCAGCACGTATATATGACAGAAGAATGCTGGGTACCAGGCTCATGGGTAGCAATCGATTCTTATGTTTTTGTGGCCTTTGTAATGAATATTGTGTCCTCTGTAATGAAAATTGTGTCCTCTGTAATGAGTATTGTGTCCTCTGTAATGAATATTGTGTCCTCTGTAATGAATATTGTGTCCAGCAACACCAGTGGTGTCAACTAAGAGTTGATCAAAGTAACAATGATTTCTTGCATCCTTGGCTTGGATTAAAGTTTTAAATTAAGCTAAAAATATTAGCATTATACTATTGCCCTAAATGATGGAATAGCTATTTGACAAATTTTTCAGTCTAAGTTGTCTCCCTTTTGTTCTAGGTAATTATGGCGGTCAAGCATATACTGGGTTGATGTGTAAATTCTCAGCTAAGTCTTCAGAGAATAGATCTTATCGAATCACCTCTCTACAGTACAGCTCTGACGGGGAGGAAATTCTACTCAGCTACTCGTCAGAACATCTATATCTGTTCAGTGTTAAGGTAAGGTTACTGTTTTGCTTAAAGAGAGCAGAAAAAAGGCTAGGTAAGACTGTAATTTAATTGAATGTCACAGATGAGGTCTATATGGAATTATTCAGACCCACAGAAGCTCATATAGACCAAGGCAGAAGTCTTGTGGCTCTGAATACATGTATGTCTATATGTAGAGACCAAAACTCTTTTATTATGCTGTTCATAAAATGATCCTACCTTGCAGATATCATGCTCTTCCATAGACTAGACCTATAGCAAAGCAGAGTACTTCTTTGAAATGATTTAAATGAGATATGAAAACAGGATATCTGCCAATGATTGTCTAAAAGTCAGCTAGTAGGCTAGATGAAGATTTATTAGATATTTAATAGTTAGAGATTAACAATGTTATGCACTTATCATGAGTGATCAGAAGTATGCTATAATCAGGAAGTCTTATAATAATTATAATTATCAATCTCTCTCTTGAGTTTTGAAATAGTTTTGAAGAATGCATTCACAGATATTTTTTTTTGAAATTGTTAGAAGAAGTTACCTTATTATTCCATGTGATGATTTCGTTTCTTCAACCAACCTTTACAGCTTTGTTTAGTTTATTAATTTTTGTTCTAAAATAATATACACGTCTTGCAAAAGGTCATCGACCAATCCGTTGAAGCCCTTTGATCTAGAATCAATGTTTCTCTCACCAATGTAGTTCATGACTTTGAATCCTTTTCAGACTCCTCTGGATGCACCTAATTCCAGTACTGGTGCTCCCTCTCGAAGAATTATTTTCACACACTGTTTTACATTATGTATCTACTTAAAATCATTTATGTTTCGTATGGGACTCGCCATATATAAGAACCTCTTTCCGCTGAAGAGATCTTTATTAACTGCACTGAGGATAAAAACTTTTTCTATTTACGTATATTTTCAGTGTTGTACAGCTGTATATGTAAGATGAATTACACATTTTTAATAAACAATACATTAATTTGCATGGATTTCTGAACTTCAAATATCAACAGTTTGTAGAGAGAGTTGTGGGGTGATTTGGGGCACTCATTTACCCCTATGGATAGGGCTATGTGTGAGGTTGCTGCTAGGGATATACCTCCAGACAGCTAACTCGAGAGCCCTGACTGACAAGCAGGATTAATCATAATTTGCCACCCCCTGTCCTCCATCATTTAATATGATATAGAGTATAAAAACATAGGAAGGGAAATTGATCAGGACAAGGGTTACTGTGACAGTTAAGCAATCTCATATCTTTATGTGAAATAATACAGACAACCCTGTCCATTATATATAGAGCCATTATATAAATTATTTCTGGTAATGTTTAACTCCATACACAAAGTTAATGGACATAATCCTTATTAACAGGATCAGAATGGTCCCTCAAGGAAGCTGATGAGAGTGATGGACAATCAATCCAATTCACCCCCTACAGACTGCCGTCCTAAGACACTCACAAGTGACTTCTCTAACTCAAAGGTAGGCCTTCACTTACTCATTGAACCTTCCAAGTGTTTGTGGAGCTTTGTGTAGTACTCTAAGTAAAGTTCCCTTTCTGCTCTCTCATCCAGGTCACAGGATGGTTTTCCATCACACACCAGATATGCAAACAGGAAATACCTTGGAGTGGAATGTTTTGTACAAAATAACAAGATCACATCATGCTCTTTAGATACCTATAATTTATTTGGAGAGAAACTTTGGTGAATAAATGCAAACATACACAGGGGAAAATTGTAGGCCTTCACTTGCCATCATCTCACTATCTTTTTTAATCAAAGAACTTGTTTAATTTAGATGCTTAAAGGATATAGTTTTTTTAGTTGTCTGTAGGCTATATTGTAAATTTGTTGAAGTTGAATAAATAAAGTGGTATTAACATAGCTAACCTTTTCACAGGAAGATTCCTTACCTACAGTCTCTACACAATTAGACAGTAGGTCAGTGACCTCTTCTGGTGCTGAACCAGCAACTCCTTCCACTTCAAAGGAGTTACCTCCCCTTTCTGTCAATGACGCCCCAAGCAAACTAGCACAGATCAAACGACTACGACTGAGGGGGGATTGGTCAGACACAGGCCCTAATGCTCGGCCAGCCAGTGAAAGACAGGAAGGTTTGTATAGTGGTTTGTCTAGATATTAAACATATACCGTGATACTTCCTTGAGTTCGGACGGTAAAATACATGTAGGCTTAACCGGCATGTAGTCTCTTACAGTGAGAGTTCAATTGGCTGTTGTTGTTATTGTTGTAATAATCTTAAATACACGTGTCATTCTCCCCAAAAGTAAAAGGGTGATTTGGGGTAATCCTGTTCAGGAGTTTAAAATGATCAAAGCACCGGCACAGCACGTGGTAAATCACTTCAATTAACTGACGATAAATAGCTCGCAGTCTGATGTGTATAAATCCCTGTGTAGAGCCTACATTTAACTGCATCGTTAGTCATGTTATTCACTGTGAGCAGTTTGACGATTTTATGATTTTCTCAAAGTTTTGTCAGGCTAATGTAGCTACTCTGTCTTCTATTGAACTGATGCAATACTCACTCTCTACTCTAAGCAACTGTCGATATAATAATAAAAGTAAAAAAAATAAATAAGACGACCGTTTAACAAATAAAACACACAATTGACAACCAGATGGACGAGACTGAAGCTAAAACTGACGATGAAAATCGGCTTTGGAGATTTATGACCTTTTACATGTTTTATCCGTGTGATATTTTTCTTTTCTTTTCTTCTGTTGTTGCGCCTTTATTTTGGTGGAAGTAGGCAAATTTTATGTCCTATAATAAATATATTACACAGTTTTAGGTCTTTTCAGGGCTCAAAATTGACGCCGACAGAACTGGTCGCATTTGCGAGTAAAATTAAAAATTTGTGACGAAAATTATAAAATCAGTCGCACGTGTGCGAGTAACTCTGTCAAAAAAAGCACGACAAGAATTCTGATATTGATTTTTGTAAAAATAAACTCAAAATTCGCTTCCACTGTTAAGTCACAATTACTCCAACCCTGTACTAGACATTATCTGTTTGTCTTTTGACCCCCATTTTACAAACACTTGGACTCCCTGGGGAAGCAGGTGTTGACCCCATGGAGCTAATTCTGACCAGCCATGTTGCCGCAAGAAGTGTAAGGAAATTTTAATCCCTTCTAGTCAAAGCCTACAACTCGGTAAGTTTGGTTGTAAATTGACTAAAGCTAACTTATATGTAAGCGCTGAATATTATTGGCAATGATGTGATCAATGTAAAATAGTAACAGTATTTTATTGAGTAACAGTCAATAAAACAAAAATGAAACTAGCGGCCTATCTGAAACATTCCAAAATATCTATATTCCTGGGCTGATGACAAATGATCATGGCACGGCTTGGAATACTCATTTGGCCGATTTGTCGCAAGAAAAAGGAAGACACTAATGTCTAATACGGTTTAACTGTTTTCAGGTATTGTTGTAAAGATTTGTGAAAATTGCGTACTATATTTATTAGGCAAGTCAGGCGATGGCATAAGGGCAAGGATCCGTTTATACCTTTGTGAGTGACTGCCGGCTGTCACGTGCATTAGCCCCGCCGAAATGAACATTGTTCTCTCCATGCGCCCTGCTGAGAGACGCGTACATTTGAATTGACAACGAATGCTCATCATAGCTTGCTGTTTGCCCAATTGTTTATCCCAGTTCCTCAATTTACTGGACATTCATTAGTTAGTATTTATATACATGGAATTGGTGAAAAAATTACGTAACTTTGTTAGAATAATTTTGAAAGGGGATCACTTGCGCCCGTAAAGCAGCAAATTGTTGAGAAATAATGTATGATTGGTTGGTGTTAAATGCTCTTCATATTATTTTTATTTGTGAAACGAGTAGGAATTCCATAGAGAAATGACAAAAATACAACCGATCAATACAATGATACACTGATCGGAAAAGTCGGCGAGATTTCAGAGGTATACATGACATTTTTCAGTGGTATTTATCTATTTGGGTTTTAATGTGAACTCGGACGGTAATTTCACTAAAATAATATTTGTAAGCTTCTTAAATTAAATAGTTTGATTAATAACCAAGGCATGAATGAGCTGTTTTATAAGATTGTCTTTGAAGGCTGACGATCCGGTATTCATTGACTATCAACCCCCTGCTGGTTAATCCTCTTGGTCTGTACAAACAGTCGTTACTCCCCCCACTTTCGCGGCACTTTAGATCGGTTTTAGATTACAGTTTGAGGTCAAATGCTCATAGTAGGGGCAGTGGATTTCGGACAGATAGAGGTCTAATTAGTCTTTTTCTTTTCACTCTGCAAAACTGTCCGAAAGTTAGGGTGTCCGAACTCAAGGAAGTTTCATGGTAATAATTCATGAAAGTAACGTTTTTTTATAAGTTTGTCTCAAGGATAAGTGAATGTTTAAATCACATAAGAATCGTTTCACAAAATGAAATGCCTATATTTTCAGAAATATGACGTCTAATTTTGAAGCATAAATCAATATGTCAGTATGGACCATGTTTAATTAAATTCGTTATCTTCTTTAACAAAATCTGTGAATTAAATACATTATTTCTTCTTCCTAAAGCTGATGAAGAACAAACTCCACATGTGACATTAATGCAGAGAATGTCTGATATGTTAACACGTTGGTTAGATAGTAATCTCCGGCCAGACCAGACAGCTGACTCTGACACCACAGACACAGTCAGACGTGAACAAGGCTCAGAGGAGGATGCAGATTCACCACTAGATGGAGCTGTTGGGGGAGAGCCAGTGGCACTTCCCTCCACAAGAATCAGGCAATCTACACAAAGCCCAGAATTGATACAAAATTTAGAAAACCTAGAAATTCCTAGTAAATCTCAAATGGATATTACAGATAGATTAAGGAACCTGTCCAGAATGCATCATGGTTTTAAAAGGTCTGGTCAAAATGACGAATCTAACTCAAGGACATTAGGTCGTCAACAATACTCCAGAACAGAGTGTCTAGCATCTTCTGAAACCTCTAACCAAAAAAGTATCTCGAGTATTCATGTCACCAATGAAAATTCCGAGTCATTCATTCCAGCATATGCTGATCCAAATGAAATAACTGCCAGAAAACATATTTTAAATACTGAAAATGCTGTTGACATATCAGACGCTGAAACTCATGTTTTAGATAGATTGGAGGCTTCAACATCTAGTACTTCTGACTGCGAAAATCGAGTTGAGCAAACTGCAGATTCTTCGCTAGTTAAAACATTTGAATGTGATATGGATGCTGAATATACAACTTCAAAACCATGTAGAATGACTGATGAACACAACATACAGAAGAGTGTGACAAGGGAAGTCACTCTAATACCGTCTGACAGTACTGTTGATATTGATGCTTCAAATACCTGTAATGAGTCTCATGTAGATATAACAGATACTCTAAGATGTCTTTCCAAGGCATATCCATCTGAAAACCAATTAAAGACCTCAGCAAGGACTACACCAGAATCGGATGTAAGACCAGAGCAAACTTGTATTCAGCACAAGTCAAGAGTGACTGAACACCCAATAAATCAACTAGAGACAGTATCTGAATCTAGCATTTATAGTGAAAATTCAGGATCTTCAGAGGCACTAGATTCCCACACTTCTTTTTCAAGAATTGCAGTGTTAAATAATAACAAGAGTTCTAAGAAGGCACTCTGTGATACCGGAGACCGTCAATATCAGGAGTGTGGACTAAGAGCCGATGAAGACAGAGTATGTGAACAGAGTGAAGAACCAGAACGGTCAGAACCGTCCAGCCTACCACCCTTAGAGAGATTAACCACAAGTAAGACTATCTCTAATTGTCTTATATAGATTATCATTATAAAGTAAATAGAAACTTTGTCTTTAATAATATGGAAACTTTAAAAAAAAAATTAAACAGTGCTTAGAAACATATTATTTTTGTTATTTATTGGACCATTTGTTATATTTTAATGCTCAAATGTTTAACATCTTTTTATGTAATTTATGCAAATGCAAATAAACACTTTATGATTTATATACATAATGAAATGAACACTTCAATAGTAACCTAGTTTCAGATTAATCAGATTTTCTTCTTCAAATTGTGTAAAACTTAGCTTAATGTTACATAAAACATGAATTAATTATGTATTTTGGTTTTGTTTGCACATATTTTAAGCATGTGACACTACATGGTGTATGTGTTCTTTACCATTGTTGTCCATGAGTTTCTGATAAACTAATTAGCCATTCCTTAAAGCATTTATATGTTCAAGAGTTGATACTGTCTTTCTGGTTTCCATAGGCTATTACTTCCTTTCCTTATCCATCGTCACTTTTATTAAAGGGAGGTAATCTTCTGTTTGACGTGAAACTGGACTGTCTAAGTTTCCATATATAAATGTAAAACATGACTGATCTGGATTTCTCAGTCTTTGTTCTCGCGCCATAGGGAGAAAACAACATCCTTGAGACCATCACTATTTTGACACCATCGCGACAGTATATACTTTGTTGTAAACGGCGTTCTGATGATCATCACTGTCATTCTATGAATTTTGCAAGGTGCAGATACATAACAATAAGCATCCTTGCTTGCCTGTCCAAAATGTATAGATCTCTACATGAAGTTCACCCTCCAAAGTGCTAAAAATATGTGGAGTGAAAGAAAGATTAAACAACAAAAACCTTACAATGAAAGAGTTTTACGATGAATCTCTCTCTTTTGTTTAAACCTACAATACCACTCAGCTTCATGGTTTATGTTGCACTGTGAGTTAAGGGGCATCAGGAAGCGCCTTTGTTGTGCTGCCTATTTGGAGTCCTGTCCTTATCTGTTGCCAGTGTTGTAGAGGGGCGGATTCTTCCAGCCATTCCAATAGCACACCACCAAAGGAAGTCAACAAACTTCCGTGCTTTGGCTTTTCATTTTGTTAAATTAACAGACTTTAGTGATTATCATCATGCTACACTGGCGCTCGTTGCTTATCTTTTATATACCATTGCAACATAGGAATGAAATAAACAATTTTTGTTTGATGGTCAATTTATCATTTAAAATATCCCATATGGTAACCTTTGAAATACAAAGTGTCAAGTTTTGTGATTAAATTATCACAGCTAAACAGCAATTCCAATTTCTAACATTAGGGAAAATAGAATGTTGTTGTATTAGGCCTGTTGTTCTGTAAGTTTTCAGTGTAAACAGGTGACTACGTGAAGACAGCCCTCGGAATGCTGGGATATCTGGACACCCTTTATTAAAGTCTTTGCTCACTACTGTTTCATGTTTTCAGACCCTGAAATGTCCAATGACCAGTCATCACAGCCCAGACGTCGTCGTATTGGGTACAGTGGACCCCCTACTGGTGACTTTCAGCTATACTCCCCTGACAACAACAACATCAGCAGTGATGACAACTCTGAAGGACTAGCTAACGACAGGTGAGATGCTCTTACAGGTTATTGACTTTACAAGACCATTCAGTATCTTGTATGGATGATTTCCCTTTGGTTCTTTTTTGTCTAACAACAATAATACTAATTATCAGCCTGTAATTCATGTGTAATTCACATTATCATATCTACACTTAGTGAACTGTAACCAGTGTAAATAACAAACCAGTAATTGATGTTATTCAGAGAGGAGGAGGAATTAGAGAGGAACGTAGCTGCCAGCAGACTACAGTCAATCTTCAGAAAAAGACAGGCTGATCGGGAAGAGAGAGATCTGGAAGCTAATCAGACATTTACACCCACAGTCAAACAGAAGTTCAGAGGTCATAGGAATGCTAGAACTATGGTCAGTATCCAAACACAACAATTCAACATGCACCAATACTCCACAAACACAAATCTCTACTTCGAAAAAATGTGGAACTTGGGAAAGTAGTTCCCGATCACTTTGGCTGTTGGTGATCAATTAAAAAAAATCAACAACAAAAAAGATTATACTGAAATCAACTGTGCCTCATAGCCGATCTCTAATTCGGAAATTTGCCGCAAACTATAAAGAATCACTCATGCAAAAACATGCTGATCAAGGCCCTATATAAGCCTAGCTGTCAAGCGACAGCGGCGGCCGTCTAGTACTGCCTATAACATGTACTTTACAGTCGTCGTTGAAATGAGCTTGGGTTTATCGTACACAACAAATCAAGTTAAATATTTGAAATGGAACGTAACTTTATCAAGACCGATTGTAACTAACATTTTGACTTTATGTTATCTTTATGTCAGAAATTTGATTCTAAAACAATCCTTTTTATTATCTGTCCGAAATAAGAAAAAGAAGTGAATTTCCCTCGCTTTGAATCGTGTATAGGTCTTTTTGTGTGTGTGTTTGAAATGCTTTAATTCATAAAAGACACAATGTAAACATCTGTTGGTCATAGGCCTATGCTTACATCAGTACAATATTAAGGGCTTCTTTAATCTTAAGTTTGAAAGATGAATTAGTCGTGGAAAATTTTGTTAACTACTCGGTTGAATTTCCCGTCTTTCAAATAATATGGCTGTTTCGTAAAGTCCCAACAGGTCCCCGCTGTCAGCATATTCTGGTCTAGTCCTTTCTTGTTACTTAACTTTAATTCATCATATTTCTGTGTGGGAGATTAATAAAATGAACACTGCTGAATAGAAACACTTGCATTTAGGAATTTGTACTACAAGTTGTGTATTTCAGAACTCGCCAGGAGACACAACTGTGTCTGCCTGTTCTTACACTGTATAGGGCCTATAGGACTGGTTGACAGGGGCTGTTGCAATGGACTGTGCAAAGATACTTGGACTCGGCAACTATTCCTGCCAGTTATCAATGAAGTAGTATGAAGTTGTCAAATTGCCAGCCTCTCTTTATAACATCATTGACGAATCAATGAAAAACAGTTAAGCAATGATTAGCACCACATTGGATTGTTTAGAGTATTTAAATACACACTGAGCGGATGTCAGTCATAGATTAATATTGCCCAGTTTTTGAAGAATAGCACTGTTAAGCTAATGGCTTCTTCAACCATGTTCCTGGCGGGGCTTCTCAACTCGGCGCTTCGACTCGTGTTTTATAAATGGGATACCAGTAAACAATAAACATGTAATATGAAATCACCTGCTAAGGTATTCAAAGTCCACATTTGAATTAATTTTGTCTTCGTTTCAATACATCCGTTTCAAGCAAATGTGGTTAATGATTTTACGGTGAGCAAAGATAATTTTGAAGCCTGTTAATAGGCCTACCATGAACAACCGGCGAATGGTATAAGCCAAGCAAATTAATGAAATAAAGTAAGATATGTAACAAAATATAATTGGAAACTTCTATTATAATTGCTGTTTTATCAAGTGAAGCAAAAACAGTTGCTTTCCCGTGTTTTAACATTGATGACGATCAATTTCAGCAACGCTGACAGCAGGTTTTTTTCGAGCCGTTGTTAATCAGGTTTTTTTCACTCAGGTCATACAAATAAAACTTATTACACTGTCATTCATCAATCTGAGCCAAGTATTGAATAAACATGTAAATCATATATAATAAGATGGGTGGTTGGTGGAGAGCTGTTTGTGGTAGCCTCATTATTGTGCTGTCATGTTTGCCTACTGAGCTAAACATAGAATGTTCTGATATACATGTAAGTGAAATACCCTTAAGTAGTGTGCTAAAGCCCAAATCAAATTAAATAAACCTCAGCTATACATATATTCATAGGTTTAAGTCTTTTGTTTTAGTACCATTGAGCCAATCATTACTGTATTTCATGAGTGAGTCAGTGTGTGTGATAATTCTGCTGGTATCATGTAAGTGAAATAACCTTTAAAAACTCTGCATTAGATTAAATTAGATTAGCATTAGAACTTAGCATTAGATTATGTTTGGTGATCGTACCAGTTTAATATGTTTTCAGATCAAAGAAGCGAACTTTTGGGGAGATCGATTTGTGATGAGTGGTTCTGACTGTGGTCATATATTCTTCTGGGATCGTCACTCTACCAAGCTGGTCATGTTACTGGAGGCGGATAAACATGTGGTTAACTGTCTACAACCACACCCATTTGATCCCAGTTAGTAACATTTGGTTTGTTTTTATAGAAATATGATGGAGGCTGTGTAGTGCTTAAAGTAGGTTGTGCTTGTTGTCTGCTGATTACCCCTTCAAAGTACCTTAACGGTTGGAGGGTATTTTAGGGGAGTTCGTTTTCTCTCTGCCAACAATCTGTATCTGTTGTCACTGAAATTAGTTGCATTATTCATTTTAAATATCTTAAAAGTTAGGTATTTGTCAATAATTAGTCAAAAATCGACTAAAACAAATTAAACTGGGTTTTCTATATTTTTCTAGTATGGCCATAAGTATAAGCTTTCAAAAAATATCAACCTTGAGAATGTGCGATATACCGTATTAAAATAATAATAAATTATGACGCATTATGGTGTCTAATGTATGCTCGAAGGTTAATGAGCCCTGCCTTATACAGAGGCAGTTTGTAAAATGCAAGCCCTGGTCAGTGGCTGGCCTTGGCGTTAAATTTTACGAGGAAGACGGTCGCGAAAAGTCATTTGTGCTTATTTCCCCAAAACTCGTCAAAATTTTGTTTTTCTCTCACAACTAGTGTGAATCAGTTTTATGAATAGAAAAATTGTTTGAATTTCACGAAACTATGATAAAGCTTCATACCGAAATTCTGCAGTGTGCCAGTATAGTAACTTTTATGTACGTAAGTTTTATGTCTTATAATTATATGATATTTTATAGTGTCGTTGTTTTAAAAAGACACAGTACTTATCAAACTGTACATAATGGGGATCTATACTTTTTATGACAGCAGTAATAAAGTCCAATAATCTATAATCCTGTTTCATGTGATAGATTTCTGTTTGTTGTCAGTGTTGGCTTCGAGTGGTATAGACTATGATGTGAAGGTGTGGGCTCCAATATCAACTGAGCCTTACTTTGACGAGGAGGCAGCATTAGAGGTAAATCGGGATGTCCAGTTTTCTCTTTCAACATTCTATTATATGGCCATTATCTGAAGTTCTTTATAAATAATCAGCTGAACATTTCTGACAGTCATTGCAAAGTCATATTTAACAAACTATAGTGTGTTTATGTTGGTCTTCTGTCAAATATTTAAATCAATGGAATGCAAAATATAATTTCTCTATACAGAGCTGCTGGTCACATGCCATTGTGATAATTCAGCGGCCATCATGCATTTGTTTCCTAACTGTTGTGTAATTCCTTCTTTTCCTGACTAAATATTGATATTGTGGTGAGCACCTGAATATCATAGCTTTCTGGTGGCAGGTAACTTGCCACCAGCATGGATACAGATCTAACAAAAAGCAATCATTCAGTTGCTAGCTGGAAAATGTTTTTGTTGAAGAAAAAAGAGCAACAACAACATAACAGATGACTAAAACAATGCAGTTGTTTTTTTCTCAGATCATGAGACGTAATGAGTTGATGTTGGAGGAGACCCAGGACACGATCACGGTGCCGGCAGGCTTCATGTTCAGAGTTCTTGCCTCACTCACACATATCAGATCAGGTTAGGAACATACAGGTGTCTACACAATGAAGTTTGAATATCAGAAATATTCTAAAGAGTTCTGGAAGTGATAACCCACATTTAGTGGCATAATCCTTCCACAATTTACAATAGCGATATAATGGTGTTCTAACTCCATTAAGAAGTTTTCATTTTTGTATCCATTTTGATGAAAAATTTGATAAATCAAGATATTTACCCAATTTTCTGTGATAATTTCAAACCGGGTGATCTTGGAATAACACAAGATGATTAGATTTTATAAAAAGAGGTTATTCAATGAGAATAACATAAAAGGAAAGTCTTGATTTGGCACAACAGCAGGATATCGGTATGTTTTCAAAATTAATGTTCAAACTAAATCATGTGTTAACAAAAAATTTCTTTTAATCTGATCTGTGTCGTAATCTCAAAAATGAGATTGGAATCTGTATCCTGGCTCAGATAAAAATAAATTAAACTGTGGAACCCTCTTCAGCATACGGACTCCACAGCTTGAGGAAGTTTGTTGACATTCTATATATCAGGGGCATGTTATAAGTGACTGTCCAGATCATGTGGTGGACTTTGTCAGGATTCCCCCCTTAAAATAAAAATGGGAATGTAAAGGTTGTGAAATATCCTTGTAAAACATGCAGCAAAGAAACAAACCAAGAGAGCAATAATTATAATACGGTACTAGAGCCTGGATGGTTTCATAAAACCTTGTTCAAAAACCTTCTCTCTCTGAGCTAAGGATTTGTTGCGGTTTCCTGTGTTTTAGTTCTGTAAATGAATCCTTGTGTCTTCTATGTTTCCAGCTTTTCGGCTGGCATGTCATCATATGAGTGAAATAACCTAAGTATGGCATAAAACCCCTATCAAACAAAACAAAATTTATATTCAAAATGAGTTAGTCCTAAGTTACACTCCCTTAAGTTGATTCCATTTACGAAGACATTTTTTTTTATGCACAGTACAATTAACTAGCCCCAGAAAAGATCAATTTTTAAACATTTCCTCCATCTGTTTGAAATATTGATGATCTTCACTTGAATCTTAAACATTAAACAATGTTAAATATCATTCCTACTGTATCTACTATGTACACAAAATTCCTACTTCTTTTAAATGAGTTTGTCAGTAAATTGCTCTAGACTTCAGTGCTCTAGACTTAAACTGTCTGACTCAAAGTCCATGTCTAACATGATTTAAAATATTTTAGAAAATGTCATACTTATGATAAGATAACTGAAGGCTACTAAGATATGTGGTGGCATGTTTTATGTCATGAGCTGAGTATTATTACCATGTTTTATGTCATGAGCTGAGTATTATTACCATGTTTTATGTCATGAGCTGAGTATTATTACCATGTTTTATGTC
>JAVFBZ010000795.1:0-12635 GCA_032466195.1 Katharina tunicata
ACAGAGAGACGCCCCTCTGGCTAACACTATGATTCCAGGGTGTCTCAAAGACACAGAGAGACACCCCTCTGGCTAACACTATGCAGTGACTGCCCTTTGCCAGAAGGCTCTAGAGCTGGTTGGTGTATTACGCATATGTAAGAAATTTCATTCTGGATGCACAATAAAGTCATTCAAATGAATCGATGATACACTATAAATAAATGATAAATGTCTAGAAAAAACAAACAACTGAAAAAAAAAAAAAAAATGAACAGAAATTTGCACACATTCTGATACACCTTCAAATGACATAAAAATAAGAGTTAGAGGTTTATTGAATCTACTTCTGAGTTCTCTTTTAAATAAAAATAAAAAAAAATGCCCTGAATCTTATATAAATTTAGAGCAATCCACATGAATGTTCATGAAAAAACACTCACATAATTAGACAACTGTTATACAAAATGTTATGTTAATTAGTCAAGTTTCTACACAATTACTTAGAGAAACTTAACTCAATTGTTGCTAAATATAAAAGACAACTGTCTCATTATTTAACTGAGACATTAACATTCTTTCTTTCACATTGTGTTACAATTATCTCATTGAATAGCAAACCAAAACTAGTCCTGCTCCAACTTCATAGTTCTGTTTAATTGTATTTTTTGCTCTAGAAAGTATGATGTTATTTAATGAGAAATGAGTCAATGACATAACTTACTCTCTGCTACATGCTTATAAATACAGTCAGATGAATTCTTTCAAACAAGGTTTAACTTTCTGTAAGCCAAGAATTAAAGATCTTTGGATATATTTATGAAACGGAAAACAGTGAAAATTCCAGACAAAACAGTGTTCTCTGAACTTCTCTCTGACTTAGGGCTTTAATGCAGTGCTCAAGGGTTTTTCACTCATATGACGTTATATGATCAAGGGTGGGCAGTTATTATTACAGCCAAAAAAAGCTTAGTTACTTCAAGTCATCAATTCTTTGTCAATTTGACAGTTAGGTAATTATAGCTTTTTGTTATTATTTATATTTTTTTTTATTGTTTCATTTCCCATTATTTTATTTTTACATTATTTCTGTCCTTATGTAAACATTCTTTCTAAAATGTGTTGTCATGACATTTGAATGGATTATTATGTTGTATTATATTTATTTTTTCTCTTGTAAATATTTATAGTTCTTTTATAGATCATAATTTATTTAGCTATCAGCCTATGTTATAACCTGTAAATATGTTAAATACTAGATGTGTGTGTGAGGAAATATGAGTGTGTGTGTGAGGGGCTCAAGGAAGATTGCTTTTTTACTAATTGAACCTCCTCGTTAAATAAAGCATTATTATTATATTATAAGTATAAGCTCTGTTGTTAAGCCGATGTTCCTCCAGTGCTAAGTATGACAGCATAAATGCAACCTCCAAACCTACTGCCCCGCCAGTGGGCGTTAAAGCTATTTCACTCAAATGATGCCGCATGTCATCCCCAGGCCAGTAGAACCACCCTTAATCGCACTGGCAACAAACATGACACCTCATAAAATTCACAATGAATCAGCTTCCTGACGCACCCTGCTATGTAGCTAATGGGCACAGTAAGCTCTCGCCAACCTTACCACATGCAAGATTTAAAGTAGATTTAAAGTATGTGCAAGCCAGAATAAGCAGAGTAATAAAAGTTCTTATCATATAAAGGACAAGTTATATAAGCTTAAATAACCCACAAATCACACTTATCTTTGTTATCAAAAAAGGAAAAAAATATGTAAATGTACAATCATGTTCAAGCATAATATACTTTTTAATATAATCATAATACAACTTATGATGAGAATTCAAAGCTGATTGAGCGATGTCATTGCTTAATATAAAGAGATTATAATGACAGTGCGGGATACGCGACTATGTATCAGCTGGAGTTGGCTGAGGTCGGACTGCAGTATCAATTCATATACCTTCAATAAGGTTCAATAAGAATTGTCAAACTTTCACTGACACTCGGCTCAAAGGGACGAAGGACTACTTAGAACAGAGCGGAGGCCGCTATTAAAAATAGTGCAGCGATAGTGACCACGTTTATACTACGGTATGAAAAAAGCTGTTAAATTTCTTTATTTATCCAGCAAAAACATGTCACGACTTGTGTAATATAAATGTTTAAAAAAAACAATGTCATAATGAAGTGAAATGGTATTCAAAGTGAACGCAGGGTCTGTTTACATATATCACTACGCACGTCGACGTAATCATGTGACGTCATTCTGAACTCGTTTCACCTTTATGGTATAGGTATATGATAAACGTCATTATGTGAGATGTTTGTAATTTGAGTGCATAATAAAGTCCATGACTTTTTTAGATACATGTAGCCATACAAACTGAAAGGATAAAGTTAAATGAAGAGATTTGTTAATGAGATGTATGTTTGCAATTTGAGCACATAATACACAATAACAATCTATGATTTTGAAGTACATGTAGCCTAAAAGCAAAAAATCAGAAAAGCAGAAAAACAAGATATTAGCAGAAAATTATAATTTAATGCACCTGAAACTGAAAGATTTTGAATTAAATTTTCTTATGCAGGAAGATGTCAAAATATATATATATATCCACAAAAAATATATATCCACAACAAACGTCATCAATTAACAGTCCATCCATCTGAAAATTAAAATATTTATATTTATATTCACAAAAAAATATATATCCACAATAAACGTCATCTGCCCATCCATCTGAAATTTAAGAAAAATCATACTTTGTTTGGGATAAATTAATAGCATGCCTAATGAGAACATTCCTACCTTGGCATAGAGACGCTCCACTTCTTTTCTTTCTGGACTCATACATGATGAAGACATCTTGGTAGAATCCATTGAACACACTGATAATTTATTAGGAAAAATTTCCCCCGTGGGAGACTTGATTCGACGGGCCATAGGACGACCACGCTGAATGCCGTGGTCTTTGCTTCCAACACTATGCATCATGGCTAACCTCCGTTTTGATTTCTGCAAAACATTTGAACTTTCAATTCCTGATTCCGATTCATCAATTTTTATCGTGGGCACAGGAATACTTGTCTTTGATGTGTTATTATTTTCAATTGCTTTTGGTGCAGATTTCTTACTGCATAATTCTTGTTTTGAAGGTTCTGACAAATTTTGCTCAAATTTTCTTTCATCAGGCAAAAGAATTTTCAGTTGTGAAGGACACGATATGGGTGTTGTTGTTGTAACCATGTCAAACGACTGATCAGGGTTAGATTGCAAATCACCAGAGTATCTTCTTGCTGTTCTTTGTCTATCCAACGAAGATGGACGTTCAGGAATACTTGACCGAGAGGGCTTGGAACTTGAACAAGAATCAGAATTTTTCAATGTTTGTTGAACAATACCCATCCTTCCATGTTCCTTTCCGAAAGATTCACACTTTCTTAAAATAAATTGCGAATTTAGCATACAGTTCACATCAGAATCTGCAATATTTTTCCCAGTTAGAAATTCTGATATTTTCTTAGACTTTGGTGGCAGAGGTGGTGCACATATTTCGACACACTTGTCATCTTCTGTGTTGTCATGAGGGTCAACAGTTGCCCTTTCAACACTCTGTCTACTGTCAACATTTCTCACAGTCGGTCTCTCAAGAACTATAGGAACTTGACCATTTCTTTGCTTTTCTGTATCCAATGGTATGCTACGTGACATTTCAGTGTTTTGCCAAGATGGTTTGGTCTGGTTTTCATTGGGAGATTCGGATCTTTGCTTGGGTCTGGCTTGTTCTGCCCATGACCTTTCTTTTGAACGAGAACGAGATTCTCTTGAGTTTGATCTAGAATGCTTTGATTGATATCTGGCAGGCGTAGAGAATGTTTCTCTGGCGGGTGATTTGTACCGTCGTGATTTTGGTTGAATTTCTCCTGTGACTCCAATTACTGAATTGCAATACCCAAGAGGTGATCTTTCAGTCATATTATTTTTGAAAATATCAAGGTCAACATTTTCGTGTCCAAGATCACTTGCATGAGATTTACTCCAGCAATTATCCTTGCTTTGGCTTGGACTCATTACCTCTTTTGGTGACGATTTATCTGCACAAAAATTCTCAACATTTTCACTTTTGTCCAACTGGCCATCGTCGATGCCACCACTACTCATGACTTCTTCCGGTGGAGATTTTTCAACAGAATTATAGTCAGTTTGCTTAGCATCAAGATCTAGTGTTTTCTCATTATAAACAAATTTTACATTTGAATATCCTTTCTCATAAATAACATCTCCACATGCTTTAGCAGTAGTTGGTCTGTTCTCAATGGAGTCATTTTTAGAATTTAATTGAGTTTCTGTAATCTGGTCACAATTTGGCTCAGGGCCAAAGTCATCACACTTTAAATCTTCATGTCCGTCATCATGACTAAGTTTGTCCAAGGAAGTTTTGTCAAGATCAGAAGAAATATAATCATTAGCTTGGCGTTTTGATTCCAAGGCAATTATTTTTTGCAGGAAGAAATCTGGCTCTTGATCATGGTAATCACTCATTCCTAATTTTTTGCTGACGTCAGCAGCCATTAGATCACCTTCATTTGCCTCATTGCTCAGTCCAGCAAGTCTAGATTTATTTTCTTCACGTCTATTAATTGCAACATTACTGCCTTCCTTGTCTTCAAAACTCTCACTCGCACCATTTGTCAATGAACTCTGTGGGATGGACTCGTAATAAAGTGAAGCACAAGTTGTTTCTGCACACGAGTTTAAAGTTTTTATATTACAGCTTCCAGGCTTTCCCTCAAATATTGAAATAGTACTGCTTATTCTGTTGTTTTTAGTTCTGAAATTCACTTTTGGTTTCAATCGCATTTTCACATCATTTTGGCAGTTCGCATTACTAGTAGGTGGATTTGCTTCTTTCTTGGTTTCGCTGGAAGCTTTCTTTGTTGCAGCAAAAGGAATATTTTTGTTTTCTTCTGAGCTTTGAAATCCTTTATCGGACATAGTTGAACAAGATTCAACAACAACAACATCTGAGTTTGTTAGCTTAGATTCAATTTCAGACTCAACAGATTTACAAATTTCTACTTCCCGAATATGAGTAATTTGGTTTTCCAAATCATCTACAGTTAAGCCTACAACTGAGCACTCATTTTGCATTGAATGTGGAACACAGACTGGTGGATGTTGATCCAAAATTGTTAGTTGGTCACTTTGAGCCATATTTGTTTCCAAAACATTGGAATTACAATCAAATGGTGAATTTTCCAGTTGAACATTTGTAAGAAGGATCTCTTCTCGTAAAGATGGGATGGTCTGCTTAGTATCTTGCTCACCGTTGGTAACCCCACTATTATCACACAATAAATCACTTTCATCTTGGGTGTTCAAATTGAGTCGATCAGAAATATTGAATTGTTGGGATGTAGACAAACTTTGGTACTGACAAACAGTTGAATGGAAATCTTCAAAAATATGATCTAAACCAGTGTTATCCACTTCCATATCACTGCAGTTTGAGACAACCTCAGATACGCAATTTGCATTTTGATCACTTTCCAAGTTTAGAGTATCTTTATTTTCTTGAAGCATATTGTTAGTTTCACACAGTTCAGCAAGGTTTTGGACTAACACATGATTATCAGTTTCGTCAAATCTTGTGACCATTTCATTACATTCTGTAACAGTTTCATCAGCCATTGTGAAATCTGCAATGTTTTCAATTTGATCAGAATGTAAACCATCATCATTCTGATCAAGAGGTCTTGAGCAGTCTACACAATCAGAGTCTGCAAAGCTAGGAGGGCGTTCTTTTAACTCACTTGGCCTAGTAAAGTCTATGAAATCCAGATCAGGTGGTAAGCCGGAGTCTCGACTTACAGAACTTTC
This sequence comes from Katharina tunicata, assembly GCA_032466195.1. Taxonomy (NCBI): domain Eukaryota; kingdom Metazoa; phylum Mollusca; class Polyplacophora; order Chitonida; family Mopaliidae; genus Katharina; species Katharina tunicata. The sequence continues at coordinate 5,867 of JAVFBZ010000795.1, forward strand.
TGAACTACTTGACATGATAACAGAATGTCTTAACTTTGAAATATCACCAAAGTTAAGACATTCGTTGGCGTTTTCTGTTATTTGGACAGACAGTGGACGGGGAAGTTTCTTTTTGAGTCTACACCTTTCATTGGCACGGTCCTTCCTGATTTCTTCAGAGCTTTTATCAGATTCAAACCTCTTTTTCAAGAAGTTAACTTTCGATGCACCAGATATGTTTCTAGCACCAGGACAGGGATCTTGATTCTCAGTGTGATTACTATCGATTGTTCCAAGAAGTCCTTCCAGGTGTGTTGCTAGAGCTTGAACGGTGTCTTCCACAAGACCTTTTGGCACTGTAGATCTCTTTTGCATAAGCGTCTTCCCGTCACTGCGAATCTTTTTAAGTTGAGCCTCAGTGTATCGACCGCTCACTTTGTCAGAGCGGGACGTCTGGCATGAGAAAACCGGTTTCTCAGATTGATCAGCATCGCTGAAGTAATCCTGAATATTTTCTACTTCTACACCACTATTTGAGTTTTTACATAACTCCTTAAAAGTAGCCTCAAAGAGCCTATCTTTCAGATCTTTAATCTGCATATCTAGAAAATCCTTACTTACATCAACACTTTCATCAGGTGTCCCAATTTCCTGTAATGTGTTTTCCTTTTCTTCAGAGATGCCACTCATCATTTTGGTATTGTTAGAATCTTCAGATGTTGCTGTTCCTACATTCTCTTTCATATTAGCTTTTTCAAAAATTCCGATACCAACACAATGATTTTGAAGAGTATTATCCTTTGTTGACTTTAACACATTTTCAGAGTCATTATCATCCAGTTTTGGTGGCTGTAAAGCCAATGTCTCAAATCTGCCCGTACTTGAGCAAACTGGATCAAATGTCATTTCTGTCAAGGTTGATGGATCATACACCTCATCTGTCATGTCAGCGTTATCTTCCAGGCTTTTGTCTTCATGAGCTAAGCTTCCAGTTTCGGAATCTAGGTATTTATTTTTAAGTGTGTTTGTGGCAGAGTTTGTCACAATTCTGTTATCAATCACACAGTTCTGTTTATATTCTTTCAACTCACATTTGTCATTCAATTCATATGTACTGATTTTGGAAGATTTATCCGAATGAAATTCACTATTTTTAGTCAAATTCTCATTGTTTTTCATCACATATTTATTTGGAACATTTACCACTGTCATTTTGTCACTGCTTTTTGTTAAAACAATAGGCTTCTTTTTCTGTCTCTTGACGGTTTTCTTTTCAGATTTTGCCACTTCCAACACTTTGGGAGGTTCCGTGCAACTTTCTTCGACAATTGAAGAATATGGATAATTTTGTTCACCAACTTCATCATCATCTAAGAAATTTGAATAAAAATTGGCAGAAAATTTCATGATTTCTTTCTTATTTTGTTGATTTTTTATCAAATTTCCACTGATCATGTCTGCCTCAAAGAAAGTTTTAGCAGCCATTTTAGAAAAATTCTGGTTCAGGCCAAAACTTCCTGTTAAATCTGAGGTGCTTTTGGATTTGTGTTTTGACAATTTCTGGTTTCTCATGAAATCTCCAACAGGTTTATTCGCTTTGATATTTTTAACTGTTCCTGTCTTAATCTTAGGTGCTTTAGATGTTGGAAGGAGTGGTTGACTAATTTCAGATTTTTCATTTGTACTCAGTTCTTTGGCAAGGTCTGGGTTGCTGTTGCTTCTATTTTTCAAGGGAGTGTTCAATAATGCGATTTTCTTCACCAGGCCAGAATATTGGAGAGTTTTCCTCAACGGGGTATGTTTGGAGCTACGATGCCCTTTGGAAAGACAACCAGGATCGCTGGCTTGAGAAAACAAGCTTGAAGTACTCGAAGACTTTTCTTTAGAGGCTTCAGTCAGGGTTAAAGACTGAGCCCTTGGAATGCCTGTTTGTGTCATTTTATTAGGTCTGCTGTTTCTGTCATCCATAGAACTTTTAAATTTTGCAGGTCCTGTCTTCTTCTGAACATTAACTATGACAGTATTCGATTCATGCCTTAAATCAGAAATACTTTTTGATTTTTCTTTTTCTTCAAGGTCAGTTTGTTTTTTCTTTGTAGCCAAATCAGAAATACTGGCTACTCGTTTTGCAGACCTGTTATTGTTTTTAGTCACGGTGACTTCAAGGGGGCGACTCCCTTTGTATTGTATAACGATATTGGGAGAACCTTTAGCTTTGCCTCTCTGATCCATGTTGATAGTTGATAACAAAACAGGTATTTTTCTAGCAGCATTTGGCTTTGTAGACATGACTGTTGAGTTATTGCTGGTATTGGATGAGTGGATTTCAACAATCTGAGAACAGTCGTTATTTCCATTCTGTATATCATTTCTAGAGTTCGTTTCTGCTTCACTTACATTGTCTCTGGCACCGATTTGAAAAGATTTCTGGCTGACCTGTATCATGGATTCACAACTATTTTGGGTACCACTTGTAAGCACTGATGTTACAGGAGCTACACAAGGCTCCACATTGTCCTGCTGAGAACTCGGGAAATCTTGGCACCTTTCCAATTCAAAATCACTAGCATCTTGAACTGCAGTTTCTTGAAGCACCGGCGGAGTTAAGTGCAGAACATCGCTCCAGTTGTCTAGCTTAACAGTTGAGGGTATCATCTGAGTGCGTAAAGACGGCAGAAAGCAAATTGACGATCGTTCCACTTTGGGAGTTTTGGACACCAAAGCCACTTCAGATAAAACTCTTGGGTTTTCCTCTACACAGGAGTGTTTTGTATTCCAATTAATACAGCTAACGCTGACTGAGTGGAGTTTGTCTGGGCTGCAATTTGAGTTTTCCTCAATCAGATGAACTGTTCCCTTTGAATTCTGGCCCCCATTCTCAGGGGCTATAGTTATATTAAATTGGGGTTTTGAGGACTTCATTTTTGAGTTTATTTCTTCCAAAATAGTTGAATCTGCATCCGTCTCTTCATTTTTATTTGGTCTATTATCATCAGCACCATTTGCATTTACAAAGCTGCCATCCTGTTGTGTTAACAGGGTGCTATTTATTATCTCTTCACCGGCAGCTACTCTATGTTTTTCTTCTGAAGCATTGTTAACATTAGAAACTGTAGGCAGCTCAGCTGTCGACAAGACTTCAGACCTGAGCGATTTAGAGTTGTGAGATATAGCACCTAACTCACTTCTCACTTCCCTGTTTGTCAGAGCTGAAGCACTATTTTGTTTATTTTGGCACTTTGTCTGTAGAAGATCCTCTTTAGTTGAGATGATTTCTAACAATTGCTTTTCAGAGCTCTTGTTGTGTTTTGAGTGCTGGTATTCAAAACCTTTCCCTACTACGTTGTGGCCATTTATTAGTTTATCGTCTAATTCATCACTTTCATTGGTGAAAACCTGATCTCCTTCATTGTTCTTATTTATGGCCGATGTTTCATATTCGTGAATAGTGTCACAGGACTTATTGTCTTTATTTGCAATCTTTTCGTCAAGTTCCTGAACAGAATTATCAGAAGAGTCGTTTACACAGTAGTCCAGCCCCTGCTTTGAGGTGTTTACCCTTTCGCACTCAAGCCTCTTAAACTGTTCAGACTTTTCTTCTCTACACAATCCTGATTGTTTTTTATCACCTTTCTTCACAAATTCCTCGGAGTTAGTTTTCAGTGTTTTTAAACCAGGGTCACAATCCACAAACAAAGCACTGTTGGTTTTAGGTTTATCACAACTTAGTTGAAGTCTGTCGCCATTCAACGGGTCGTCATTTTCTCTTTGGCCGTGGCTGTCACCTGCAATTAGAATTCAGTACAAGTAAATTTTAAGACAATTGTTGGAATTTAAAAACAAACTAAAACATTTGAGGGTGATAGTCAAATCTTTTTTGCATATACATTTTACATAAATATTTCCATAATTTTACAAATACTGCAATATATATTTAATATGCCTCAATAAAAGTCATTGTTGAATTTAGAATTGTTGACTTACAGAAATGAATTTTTAAAAGTTCAGTGTTGAATTACAGAATTTGCCAGAATTAATCTCAAGTTTATAGGTTTGTTTGTTTGTTTTTTGTTGCTTGCCAGTTGTAGTATAGACAAAATGTGGAAAAGTTATTTTATCAGCCCACATATAAAGTTTTTATTTTTATCTTATAATAATATCCTCTACAGTAACTAATCAAAAAACAGTTCAAAGAAAACAGAAGATCGGTTTTCCTATTAAAATGAAATAAAAACATTTTCAAAATTCTTCAATTGCTTTTGCATTTAGCTAACATGTTTATTGATATCAATACCTCTCCTTTTGACCATTTTCCAGAGAAAAGTTATATAACACTGCCCTATCTTAAATGCTCTTGCTAGAAGCATACCAGAGACAGCAAAGAATTTAATCTTAGCGAAACAGGGCTATAACTTCCACTACCTAGTACTACCATAGAAAGGGTAAAAATTTCATTAACAAAAATCCAGCTGAGACTAAAATTTCCACGAACAACAATAACGTGAATGTAAATTTAAAAACAAAAATATAATTCAGGGGCCCTTTCCCAGTTTCCCAAATCAAATGCTCCTTTCCCCCAACATGAGAATAAATATCCACAGTAAGTCAATAAATCTCTTAATACATGTACATTGTGCCAGTAGCTTCAATAATGCCATCAGTCCTGGGTTAAAAACCACTGTGGAAGCAAGAACAAATTTCTTTCTCTATTTTTATCGAAACAAAATAAATGTGCAAAACAGTTTCAGAACAGATAATATGTATTGTGAGAATACAGGAATTATTGCTGGGCCTGATCCCCCTATTAGTCTTTCAGCCAAAAGCTAAAGAAAAGTCGCAAGATTAAAGATAGTCTACAATTTTGATGAAAACCAGGTGCACAAATATAGACCTTATTTTACTCAAGAATCAATTCATTATAAGTATTAACTGAAAAAAGCCATATATGGCTCATACAAATCTTTAGTGAATAAAATTTTGAATAAAATAATTTCTCAATCTCTTAAGTTTTATATTACATACTGAAAATCTTAGATTTTGTAATGTCAAAACCGCTTGAAACTTGAAATTTGCACATTGAAGATTACCCCACAGGATTACTGCAAGCCTGCCCAGTCTCTGTTAGGTGAGCTCTTAAAAACTACCAATTGGTCACAATATCTTTTCTCTACATGTTGTACATGTAATATAAGAGAAAACATAAACAACTTTTCAAACTTACGAGATGACATCCATGAGAAAATACTATTCAGAGACAAATCCTGCAGACTTCTAAAATTCAAATATGACTTTTTTACCACATTGTCAAAAGTTCCATAAAATTTAAATTCCTACAGCTTAATAAGCTACAACTTGAAATCTGCTTTCTTGTATCATTTTCTGTATTGCTGGAACAAATTTCTCGAATCACCTTAAGTAATCATCCAAAGTTCCAAACTAGGCCTTGACTATTATAAGAGACAGGTTACTTTCACAACCCAAGGAACGGTTGCATAAAGGAATTGTTGTTGTTTCTAAACCACTTATTAAGAGAAACCCAGACATACATTGCCTTACCTCCATGCTAAACAGAACTAACTCAGTTAATCACAGAAAGTCATGATCTTTAACTACACAGGTAACTATTATTGTCATAAAGTTCCCAGGTATACTACTTTAATGGATTGTTCTAATTAGGTTTGAACACCTGGTCAATGTCTTTAACATTTACCTAATTACATATATATAGCCAGGTCAGCTCGTTGAAGACCATGTAGACATACATTCATTGGATGAACTAAATTTCTATGAACCCAAAAATTTATAACATCTACTGGTATGGACACTGCAACATTGCTATATAAAACAAATAATTGATTCGTGTTTAACGCCGTGCTCAAGGGTATTTCACTTATATATGACAGCAGTGTATTCCAACCGAAGACTAAGACTCTAACACAACCATAAAATGTGAAGTCACTTGAGTGTTATCGCTGTTGGAAAGATAATGTTTCTCGAGTGCTAAGTATGACAGCATGAATATAATCTGGAAACTTACTTCCCTTAGAGGGCCTGAATTCTTACAAAAAATTAATACAGCTTCAACATTTGCGTCATACTTTTAAATTTGTCAGTCATATGACGGATGAAGAAACCATCTTCATCTACTATAGCTTTTGTTTGTTTGATTTGGGTTTTAAGCTGACTTTAAGGTTGTTTCACTCATATGACGGTGTGCCAGCCCAATCGGTTGAGGAAAGCACCTTAAACGACGCTGGCAATACAGAAGACGCCGCGATTCATTTAAGAAACGAAAAACAGGACACCACAAAAATTCAGCTACCTGATGCTTCTTGGCTAAGAGGGCTCCTGATCAGTGCAAGACATTAACACTATGCAAAAACAACTCGGAAGCTTCCTGATGCCCCCTAACCAGGAGAGCACCAGGGCAAGGAATGCACCCATCTAACCAGCTGCAGTTGTATAATAGAACTAAGTCCACATTACAGTAAACATTCAATTATTTCATACACAACCAAATTTTTTTCTTCTCAAAAATCATGGATAATACCAAATTAAAACAAACACTTTACTGATTACTACTACCCAGCAATATACATGTATTAAGCATATTGCAAAAGCCCTCTGGTTAAGTACAGAATGTTTTAACCTTAAGGCCATTCATGCCTTCATACACATCAAATACTTAGAACTTGAGGGCACATCATCTTTCCAAAAGGGCAAACAGTTTGAAAAGACTTTGCATTTTTTGGTGGTATTACAGTCTCTACCTAATGTTGGACAAAAACAC
>JAVFBZ010000828.1:0-12634 GCA_032466195.1 Katharina tunicata
CCCCCCTTATGGGTTCTACATGAGTCCATTTCTGACATGTAGGTAGCCAAAGACCCGAGTTCGAATCCTGGTGGAGGCAAGCAAAATTTTCTTTCTCTACATTTATACAAAAATATATAAGGGAACCTTGGTTTCTGGTGGCTGCGGGAATGGCTGGGTGGTTTTGAAACATTTCGTCTCTCTTACCACAATACAATTTTGTTAGTGTTCAGTGTAACATATACATATTATCTCCTTCTTTGCAAGAGTTTATCTTTCTCCTGAAACATGAAAATGTTTTCATTTGATGTTCTGTTGAATAAACTGTAAATAATTATGGAAAGGTGCTCTCTTTCATCAATTAAATTCAAGTCATCCCTCTTTGTGTTATACATTTATTTGGACTGTGCAAAGCTTTTTTTTGCAGAATCTTAGAAAATTTATTCTAAGTGTACATATCACTGGTTTCTGAGGTCTGCAGAAGAACTGAAACACATTTTGTCAGAATTTTTGTCAGTTTTCGTAAGCCTATTTTTTAACCTGTTTACTTTCAATTACCAATGTCGTTTATGGGTTTGGCACAGTGCCAATCAAGATGAAGGAAGAAGACAAAAAAATTGTTCTTATGCGTCTTTTTTTATTCTCTCCCAATTTATTTCTTTTCAATAACCAATGGATTTCTTTTTTGTATGAGAGTTATTTAATTGGGAGTTTTTGTATGATCTGCGAAGTAGCTATTTTCATTGAGTAAACATATCTGGGGAAAATGATCGGCCTGTTAATTAAGATAGTACGTGGAAGAAATACATGTTATTTTCTTAAAATTGTGTTGCTCTGAACAGCATATATCATGGAACAAAGCCATTTTTATTGATCACACATTTTTACTTAAGCAGAAAAGAAAACATGGGTCAAGTTACGGTTATTGATGTTTTGTTTTGTAGTACCATAACTGTTATGGTACCATATACCATGTTATTAACATCTACATGTACAAGCCCAAATTGTATCCAAATATCATCTTCAAAAGAAACATTCTGTTAAGATATATATTATGTTCATAATGTTAATTCTAAAAATCTTGTAAAGTCAGAAACTCTGTTATATTTCTCTATTATTTAAAATTAATTTTAGGCTGGACATTATTTTTAGCTTATAGGATTTAACACATTTAACATGGAAATGTTGAACACAGATACAAAAGTGACTATATTTAAGAATACAGGATACTCCTCCACCTGTGACTCTTCTGTCTTCACATGATACAGGACCACCCCATCTGAGCCACCCTGGGCCCCTGCCCTTCAACCTGGATCTAACCCCAATGTAACCCATATTTCCTCTTCAGTTCTTCTTAATCTCCCCTCTAAAATACAATGATGGCCTGACAGATTACTTGGTAGTCTTTGGATTGAGTTATGTTGTTCTTTATAGAAATAGGTTAATGCTTGATAAAAGTTTCCAGTGTTATTTGAGAGCTCATCTGTAGAGAACTCCAGCCAAATGTTAACAATCTCCTCTCCACACTGGGGGATCAATAAAACCCAGATAATAGGAGAGTGTCACCATGGCGCCAGTCTGTCCATTCATAGGTCTTTATCAGTGGGGTGTCTCAAAACTTTGGAACTATATTACCAGGGCAACTGTTCCTGTGGGTTAGTATCCAAGGATACCATGGCAGCTGTCATTGTTTAATAAATAGTATTATGTCTTTCCCAAGAGTGCAAATTGTAAAACCATCATAATCTATTATTTGCTAATAAATCTTGTGTCAACATCTTTATTTTTTCTGTCAATTTTGTTTAACATTTATTCTAGTTGAAGTGGCCTTTATCTAATGAACAAATGAGATTTCTGATACTCTTCAAATCAATGACGCACTTCTCTTTTTCTTCAAATGTTGAATGTATTTTTTTCTGTTTGCACAATTACATTGTATCTTAATTCAATTACATAATTTCAGTTTCTGTCAGAATTATTCCGCTATGAATCATTTAAAGATTTTTAAGTGTCATCTAATAAATTTTATGTATTATTCCGTCTTTTAATATTTTTTTCAAATGAATAGTGACCAAAAAACACCCAATAAACTTTATTTCCAAATCACACTCTTTTTTTTCCGTGAACATATGAATATCAGTAGAATTTCTATTGTCAATTTATTGCCCTAGGCCTTTGTTACATATTCCAATTGTCGGATGAAAATTGATTTGAGGAAAAATCTATTAGACTGGCTGTTTGTTAAGCAAACTGTATTTTGTGAACGGACTTGCCATGTTTATTTCATGAAATTTAGCTTTCTTGCAATTTTCTGAGTTGGCACCATGCCAATAGGTAAACAGATTTTAACAAGCCGCTGCAGTGCAGATCTTTTGAAGAAGGGAAGGCAAACAAATGAGTTTGAGCGTGTGTAATTGAGGGAAGAGAGTTTTTACCTGGTTTAACCTGTCTAACAAAAGCTGAAAAATTATCTACAGCTGACGAAGTCATCCCAACTAGCACACGCTTCAAACACATTTTTTAGCTTCACCATTTTATCTTTCTGACTTTGCTTGCATTCTATTACTAGCTTTCCCCATTCCTAACATTCAGCTGCAACTTATTTTCTTCATGCTCACTTTTATACCAAGATAACAACGCTATTTGACAGCAAAGTGCAGCAAATTGACTTTCAAAGTTTACCCTGTCTACATTTTTCTGAATCTTCATAGGCATGTAGATTAAGATAGATATGTTTCCATCTTCATTCATGATTCCATTGACAGGAATGGGAGGTAACATGCACACCCACTCCACACCTAAAAAAATCTACTGTCCTGCAATAGTGCCAGCAGTATGGTTTCATGGGGGGGGGGGGGGGGTACTTGTAAATGTAAATTCTTCTGACCCTAAATGCTCGACAAATTCGACCCCCTTTTAAGTTTTAGTTCCAAATTTACACTTAAACATTCAATAAACTGCCCTAAGAGGTCGAATTTGTTGAGGATTTAGGGTAGTAGTCTTCCTTGAACATAAAAAAGTAAGTAAAAAGAACAAGTCAAAATGGATTACAACTTGTGCTTTGTAATCTATATAGACTTGTTGTTTTTACCTAGTATGTCCAACTTCGAAATGCCCCTCAAAGAATGAAAACATTAAGTACTGCAAGGATGTGGCTTCCAAGTGTTAATATATACATGTACTGTAATTCTAAGGGAACCATTAGGCCTTGTGTATCCAGCCAAAGAAATCATCAAATGGAGAAAAGATGGGCAGATAATGATCTTTATATAAAACAGACCTACTTCCACGGCTCTAGCCTTCACATGAGTTGGAGCAATGAGGGTGGAACTTGCGGAATCACAAAGGAGGCACACAGTAGAGCCTTGATGGACAAATTGACATGTTAATAACTAATTGAGAGTGTAGGCGACAACTGAAATTTCATTCTCTTTTCATCTATGCCAATTATATTCCCTTGTCTGTCTTTAATTGAGTCCCTGAATACACATATCAATTGTGGCTAACTTGACCGACGCTATGGTGCCAAGCTCTGCCCTCAGACAATGTCACCAGTAGTCAATTGTCACAAGATCACTGTCATTGATTGCTCTTGTACAGATGGCCTCAAATTTCACTCAAAATTATCTTGTGATATGAAATACTCAGGTTCACAAATACTGGATAAAATGAACAGTAATTCAGATAGTACTGACATTGCTTTTTGCACTATAATTTGATGGAAATCAATCCAGTGGAATTTAGTTCTACATTGTTTAGACATGTACATTCTGAAATAAGTCATTGTATCAAAATAATGTAATTATGATTTCACAAAAATGTCTGAGTGATTGATATACATCTATAAAAAGTTTAAAATAATTTGTTATAACTTTGTCAAATTTGGGCAAATAGATTTAAATGTCAAAACGTTATCTGCCACTGTTCTAAGAAGAACTGATCAGATCTGTGAAAACACTTTTTGCTCACTTTCATATGAAATATTATCCACTCCCATACACTTCATGCCTTAATGGCTCTTGACACAAGTACATGTATAGGGTGTCATGGTTACCCTTGGGGCACATGTACAAAGCTATTAACATGCTGTCCAGTCTGACAATAGAGGATGACCTCATCGCATCCATGTCCAGAACTGACCAGCTGTGTTTGCAACTCAGAATGACCATAATTATAGCTGCTAATATTTGTGATTCTCCTAAATTAATTCTCATGACACGCCCATTGAGACCTCCATGGTAAATCTGTTTGCAACTCAGAATGACCATATTAATAGCTGCTAATATTTGTGATTCTCCTAAATTAATTCTCATGACACGCCCATCGAGACCTCCATGGTAAACTTACCTGTACTGCCATTTTCTGGTTTTAAACTTAGGTGATCTATATTTTACCTGTTGTCCTCTCTATGTATTGTTTAGGGAGTGAGGAGTGAGGAGCTCCTCATACCCAGTGTGTATTTAATCCTCAACACAATGCATAACTGTATAATTCGCATAGCACCTTGGAGCTCATGAAGAAATGACAGCAAATTGGTCTTACTTACTATTTATTACAAGATGTGGACAAAGTTGTTCCTTAAAAAGACACTTGATGTTTACATAATTGATTCAAGCTTCAATCAATACTTCTATTTTAACAAAAAAAGAAATATTTTACATGTAAGCTTTCAGATCTTGGTACACCTTTTGTGTACTTTGATATTAATTATTGTCCTGGCACTCCCATTCACTTATAAATGAATGCCCTGCTCTTGTGACAACTCACTAGAGTAGTCGTCACCCTTGGGGCACATGTGCAGCGCTAATAACATGCTGTCCAGTCTGACAATAGAGACTGACCTCACCCCCTCTGTGTCCGGAGATGACCAGCTGTATTGGTCACCGAGAATGACCCGTATTAATAGCTGCTAATATTTGCCATGTTCCTAAATCACATGCCTATTGAGATACTCTTGTCCAACCAATACTGCAATATTTTCTTTGCAAACAGATTCTTGGCGATCTGTATTTTATCATTTCCCTTCTCTGTGTACAATCATTGGAGTGTGAAGCTCCGTAGAGCCGGTGTTTTTATCATGAACACAATACAAAACTGTATAATTCACCCAACAGCTGGGAGCTCATCAAGAAATGTCAGCACTTGGTAAATTATTGCAAACTCAGCACTGGAAAACACAATTAGCTTTGGGTGAATTATCCAAAAGAAATAGCACATAACATTTTCACGGAACAATGCCTATTGTTACAGTCAACCGTGCATGCACCTAACGACTTCTTTTTTATTCGAGGACATTGTTGTCTGCAGATAACATTTAACAGTTTGTCTCGCTAGGATCTTAGAACTATATTTGTCCAGTATGACTGATGGCCGGTAGTAAATTATGAATAATTGCCGAAGAGCTACAATATCCTCTGACAAAAGTTTTTTATCGTCTTTGTTATTGACCACTCGTTAGTTTGCATTGCCTTATAATTCAATGTTTTCGTCTTTTTATACATACACATACAATTTCTGATGTTTGACAAAATCTATTTCTCTTTAACTTGACCATATAATGCATTTTCCAATAGTTCAAAATTTAATATGTATGTACTGTTACCAGTTGACCACCACATGATTCTTACAGCATTGGTCTCAGAACAACACAACACAACAAGTCTATGAATCAACAAGAGAAGTATTTTTATAATTCAGATCAAATCGTCTTAATTTTCAATGTTAAATGGTTTAAATTTGAAATGTTTTGTTTGTGTTTTGATTTTTTAATAGACTTACAAACAAATATGTTAGAAATCAATTTTACAATCATATCTACAGCAGAGTGTAACATGTTTGAACATGTATAGTTTCGTGAAAAAAATCCGCAAAAATCTTTAAATTGTTTGTGTATATGAGAATACGGCACCAGAACATGTATCCTCTCTGTGAGGAAATAAAGAATAAAAACAACTCATGATCATAATTATTAAGGTATTATAAAGTTTTAAACACAAACTGTGATTTTTTTCAAATGTATATCTAGATGTATGATTTCACTGGAGTTAGGGTTGTATTGTAGCCTCTGTTTCTAGGTGTGCATGTACATGTAGATTGAATTATTCTTTCTCATTTATCTCTAGCCTTGTAAAGCTATTAATCATTTTGCATATTGAATATTTTATGGCAATCTAGGTGGTAGTATTAAGTTGGCCTTCTGCTGTTGTTGTGAAATTGACACTGTCAGCTGACCCCTCAATCAATTAGGTGAGACCTGCTAAACTGAAAGTGATATCCAATAGAAACCCAGCATGTAGTTCACAATCAATTAGTGTTCTATAACAAACAAATGATACCCAATCTACTTTTATTGTTCTCTATTTGCAGTTAAATTACAAAGTTATTGATTTGTGCATGTATTAATGCAGCAGATCGGATTTGAATGCCAGGAATGTTGAGGAAACCCTGAGCATTGTAGTCTGAATTGTTTCCTTTGTTTCATTTGTTAAATGTTGCCATATGTACTTGTATGCAGAAGAGAAAATGGCTGATTGGTAAAGGTGGACACAATTTTTACTGTTGTCAATTCAGTGCCTGGCTTTACGGTCATGGGTTAGAGTCCTGTGAAGGTCTCAGCCTACAATATTTGCGAGCTACATGTAGAATCTGTTCAATGTAAGAATGTGTTAAAAGTTTAAAAAAATACTGATATTGGGCCCTTTCTAAAAGGAAACTAAAAACATTCAGTTATGCATGTATGTAGGTTTATTGCTCTGTACTTATTTACTCCCTATATTGACATAACTGTTTTTGTATAAAGTATTGAACAAGGTATAAGTGGGAGGAGTGATCTGCAGAGACCAGAGGACTTGCGTTATCCTTGACATGTCAGTTATTTGGGGAAAAATAAATATTTAAATTGCTTTTGAATACAGAAAGTGAATTTATAGTTTTTGGATGTATTGTCAGCTAATGCTGAGCCTGATGTCACTAGTGTAGTTAGTGTATGTGTTGAGATTTACCTTCTGTTAAACCCTAAAAACTCTGGGTCACTGGTATTAGTTTCTTCCACTATTTATACGGCCACCTTGGTAATATACGTTAAGTGGCCTTAAGTTCACCCAAAACCAATATATCCAATGCAGTTTAAAATTGTTGGATTAAGTTAAATGATAAAAGGTTATCCATGATTTAAAATCTTGTTGAATGTCCAAGGTGTCGCCAATAATGTCATCACACCTTATCAAAGGAGTTTATCAAATTTTTTTAACAATTTATCATTAGAAAACTAAAATTCATAATAAAATTCATGTAAAAAATATCAAAGGTGTCGAGGCAAATCTTCTTTTATTTGTGCATGAATCACTTTGTTGCGTACTAAATTTAACTAGTTTCCTCATTTGTCAATGACAAGCCTTTAGGTATGTGTCTAATCATACACAGCTGTTAGCATCAAATAGGACCTGTATTTCAAACTGGTAATCAGATTATGTAGAAATCATTATGATGACTTTTCCTCATGTGTGAGTTTGAAGTGGCAGCTTAAAACCAAATGTTAGGTGGGATGGAGTTCATGAATTCATACGTTTTTCTTGAATTTAAGGTAAAAATGACAAATTGTCAAAATAAATTCTACATGTTCATTTTTGCCAAAGTTCAAGTTTTCTTTTCTGGTGGTTCACAAAACCAATTGAATTTGTAAAGAATAACAAATTTGCGTACACTGTCATTTATATATTAGAGAAAATAATGTTGAAAACTTTGCATGAAAATACAACTTTTCTTATTCCTTCACACATCGGGCTGGAATGCTACATGTATGATATGAGTGAAATAACCCTAAGTACGATGTAAAACCCCTATCAAAGAAACAAACTATTTTTGTGGATTCAACTTTGCATTTTAAAGGGTTTGTTGGTTGGTGGTTGAGTTGGTTCATACAGTTGGTTGAAAGGTGAACGTTTCTCAATTTCTATTTGGTCGACCCGAGTTCTTCCTTAACTTGTAACATTTAGAGATAACATGTGGAGAGATTGACAGAGAAGAGTATTATGAGTACATTCAATTACAGTGTACATGTATAGTATTTTGATGTCTCATTAAGATAATTCCATTAACAATTGGGTATCATGGTTTAGAGACAAGATGTGACTATGTGGTTGTGACAACATTAGCCATGCAATTTTTTATTCTAACAAACTTGTTATAGTAGTGTTTGATTTGGCATGCAGATTAAGACTGCTTTGTGCACTACCAAGTCATATGAAAAACTTTTAAAAACTTGAGCCTAATTTGCTTGTCCTACTGGGTGTATCCTGCACATGTATGTAAGTTAATGCTATCACTAAAATAATATTTAGTTAAACCAAACCATATAGGTCTCGATGAACATGGTAATGGTTCAAGCAAGAATATTTTTAAAAGCATTTAAGCCTCTCTTTTTTTAACGGCTTGGTTTACTGCCATAGTGTCTAATAAACTCTGGATATGTACTAACAATTTGAATCCTCAAATTTGTAGCAAAGGACAAAATTATAGTTTCCTTTTTGTTGTCTACAGGGAATATAAAGCAGACAAGAAAGTTACGAATTATGCAAATGGCTGTCCAAGGAGAGAAGAGCTTAGATCAGCTTTCTCAACAACATTGTGCAAACCATTGGAAGTCCCCAATACTTTAGAAGAAATTTGTTCTACATTTATGAGTCTTTGGCCCTTGGGAAACCAAACTGTTTATTTTCACTCTAATCTTAACTGGCAGTTTTGTTCAAAACATCTTTCTATGTCATATCTTGTAAGGCATTTGAGAAGATTGTGGGTTTTAAAAGATTTTCTTCGACAGC
The DNA here is from genome assembly GCA_032466195.1 of Katharina tunicata. Lineage (NCBI taxonomy): Eukaryota > Metazoa > Mollusca > Polyplacophora > Chitonida > Mopaliidae > Katharina > Katharina tunicata. The sequence continues at coordinate 8,799 of JAVFBZ010000828.1, forward strand.
TGCATTTCTATCCAGAATCTGCATCTTTTTTTTTAGTGCTTTATACACTGCATCAAAATGACATCAACTTTGTAGCCTTTAATATCCTTTTATATTTAAATATATACCTACCGGTATAAAGATGAAGATGTCTAAATTCGTTAAATTCAAGAACCACTAAAACATATGTACATGTAAGCTTATACAGTAGGAGAACAAAATTTAGGCATCCCTATTATGTAATTTAAATAGAGACGTTCAATAAATCCCTTTTATGTAATTTAAATAGAGATGGTCAATAAATCTAGCTAATTAAGTTTTTTCCCCAGACCTCCAATTCACAAAGGAATTCGTCTATTTCAAATGGTACAGCCGTTTAAGGCATATCCATCTCTCCATGTGTGCATTATGAGGTAAGACATATACTCTAAATACCTGCCGAGTGATACTGATGATAAGACAAGTAATTAGGTTGTACAAATGTTACTGTTGATGTGCAGTGTTAGGTGGAACAGGTTTTCACGCTGCTTTTGTCTGCAGCTCGTCAGTCAACTTGGCGCTAGTTACACGTCTGCTAACACAAACATCCCGTGGTGCAACAGTCAGTCTTGTTAACGTAACAACAGCTGATAGAGATCTGGTGCTCCAGGTTAAGATAAGCCCACAAAATACGGCAAGCAGGCTTACGAGCATTTGAAGAAAGTCTACTAATTGCATAGACCCATGTAAATTTTTTACCTTCCAGTGATAAAAATTCATTTTTATTTACTCGTGCTATAATCAAGGCTGACTGCTTGACTTTTGTAATGCAGGAAGTTTTTAAAACACCCTGATGCCTCTCTGTCATTGCTAAGGAAATGAAATATTACTCAAGGCTTTTCATGTTTATCATGGAGACTGATGGTGTTAAAGTGGTTTCCGTGTTTTGTTTTGTAAACTTCATGCACAGCCACACGAAACAACCAAAGAAGAAAAAATCTTGTCTTTTCCATTTGTCATCAAACCATCCATAAAATAAAGATTTTTATTTTGTGAAATGATGAGTATAAAGATTTACAAACATTTTTGTTGTTGTTGAAAATCCAGTCTTCAAGCATTTATATATGGTTTGGATTTCTCTGCAGATATTTTTTTTTATACAATAAATCAACGACAAAAGTACCAGTAGAGGATGTTGTTCTCATTCAAAGTAACTGTGTGCTAATATGTTTCCTTCCATTTTATTGTCATATAATTAGGTCTATTTACCATCTGCTCTGCTCTGCTCATGGTTACAATCTAGTCATTGCTGAAAAAAAAAGTGTCAGCAATTGCAGATTTGCCTTCAGTCGCTTCACCAATGGCTGTCTGTCAAATTAACAAGTCACAAGTTGGCCATATTTCTTGAGGGTGTTACAGTGGAACAGCTTTATGGAGAAGGAAGCCATTGATGTGGTTATTGTGCTGTATGAAGCTGTTAACATAGCAAGAGTCTCTTTCTGAGGCGCCAGACGCTCTGGCGCCGATGAATCTTTCATACAATAAAAATGTTAGGAGTAACTTCATTAAACACTTGAAAACACGAAAGGCTTTGACAGGTTTGCTGCTAGACTAATATAGCCTCCATAGCCTGAAGAGTTCAGATCTGCTGGAGCTGTAAAATCAGACCGAATTTGTGTGTTTATTGATGAGTGAAAAAGACACTGTTTGGAAAACGGATGAACTGACACGTGTATCCATGTACAAATAAAGATGGAGCTAAACATAGAAGTCAGTTAGCCTCTTGGTGTAGGAAGCTCAAACATGTAGCTTGTTGTACTTGTATCGACATGAACTGAATTGAGAAAACACACTTTGAAGGACTGGAGTTAAATAAATAGAAAACACAACAGATTGACGTCATATGATATTGATCAATCTATATTTTGATAAACTACATGTACCTGTGTATAATTGAACTCATATTGAACCTGCAGAATTGCGAGCACAGGAAGCTGTCTTATTCTTGTTCTACACTCTTTTATTCTTTTTCTACACTCAATGAGCTTAACATTTGCGCTTCACCTTTCGCAACAAATGTTCATATTGATTTGATCTGTTTGCAGAATGCACAGGAATAGTTTGAAGTTCTTTTTAAGCCAAATCAGTAGGGTACCGATGTAAGTATGTTGATCAAGATTCTGCTTGAAATGTTCATTTATAGTCATATTCCTAAAATGACCATAACGTCGCTTCTAAGTTCCTATCCTAACCTTGGAAAAACAGATAGTAATGGGTGCAATAGATGTACATTAAATCAACTATTAAAGTACATCATGTATGTATCCAGTTAAAATTTAGGGAAGCCAAGAAGAAAGAAATCTTTCCTTTCTATTTCCTTTAACTGCTGCAAACTATGAGAGTTATAAATTATTTAAATAGCTGCCTTTATAGAAGAGATGCTGTTCTACTGTTAGATCTATTTTCTTGACAATATTGAGAAAAACACTAGAGTCTTGAATACTAAAGACTCGATCTATCTTATGATTATCTGCTGCTTGTCTGGCATTTCAGGGCTAGGTACACGCCTGCTTATACAAACATCCCATGATGCAATAGTGAGTTGCTAACGTAACAACAGATGATAAACATCTAGTGCTCCAGGTCGGCCATAGCTCACAAAATACTCCAAGCAGACTAACAGGAATTTGCAGATATTCTACTAATTGCGCAGACCCGTGTCAATGTTTGGGCTCCCTGTGATAAAAAGTCATTTTTATTTACTCATGCTATAATCAAGTCTGCCTGCTGCACTTGAGTAATGCAGGAAGTTTTTAAAACACCCTGATGCCTCGCTGTCAGTTCTAAGGAAATTAAATATTACACAAGGCTTTTTGTTTATTCTGGAGACTGATGGTCCTGAAGTGGTTTGGTGTTTTGTTTTGTAAACTTCATGCTCAGCCACACGAAACAACCAAAGGAGCCAAAATCTTGTCTTTTCCATTGGTCATCAAACCTTCATAAATTATTGATTTATTTTTTTCAAATGTTGATTTAAAAGATAGACATCTAACTATTTTGAGAAGATGCAGTCGCAAAACGTTTCTGTATGGTTTGGCTTTGTGTTAAGACAAATCCCTTGATCGCACATTAAAAAATAAGCGTACCAGTACTGGATATTTTGCCGATTAGAAGTTATTTTCTATTATTTTTCCTTCCATTTTGCATGATGAGGTCATTCATGTTTTCTGCTCTGTTTGTGTTTACAATCTAGTCACTCCTAAAAAAGCTTCAGCATTTGAAGATTTGCCTTTAGTCGCTTCACCAATGGCAGTCTGTCAAATTAACAAGTCACAAAGTGGACATATTTCTTGAGGGTGTTACACTGGAACAGCTTTAAAGAGAAGGAATCCATTGATGTGGTTATGTTGCTGTGTGCAATTTTTAACATCGCGGGCGACTCTTTCTGAGGCATCAGACGCTCTGGCGCCTATGAATCCTTGATACAATAAAAATGTTAGGAGTAACTTTATTAAACACTTGAAAACACGAAAGGCTTTGACAGGTTTGCTGCTAGACTAATATAGCCTCCATAGCCTGAAGAGTTCAGATCTGCTGGAGCTGTAAAATCAGACCGAATTTGTGTGTTTATTGATGAGTGAAAAAGACACTGTTTGGAAAACGGATGAACTGACACGTGTATCCATGTACAAATAAAGATGGAGCTAAACATAGAAGTCAGTTAGCCTCTTGGTGTAGGAAGCTCAAACATGTAGCTTTTTGTACTTGTATCGACATGAACTGAATTTAGACTTTGACTGTCTTAAAGTAACATATGCACTCAAAAGTTCTGAATTTTGCACTATCACAGAATCTCATGAAAAATTTATATTTTTCTC
>JAVFBZ010000839.1:0-12633 GCA_032466195.1 Katharina tunicata
CCTACTGGCCCCTGGAACTCAGTACTCTAGCTAGGTCAATGATGTTTATTAAATTTAGCGATTATTGCTCTGTCCATATGTCTCTTCAGTAATATCTGCCCAAATATGTGAAGTTATCCTGTACCAACTTTGTGCCAGACCTTTCTGTTTTGTAAGGAATTAATAATAATTTATTTTGAGCAAAAAATGTCTTATTTCCCGCTAGGACAGACAGTGAATCCGGTATGTCATAAGCTGATGTGATTCGTAAGTTGATCAACGATCAATTTGTCTCACACAGATTTCGACTCTCAAGCTCTTACAATCGATACAGAAGGATTGAAGTATGTCTGGCTTATTTACCACGATATAAAGTTCTCTGTGTATGTTCACAAGGAGACCAAATTAGAAAAATAAAAATGATCAGAAAACGTTAATTATGCGCTTTAAAATACCATTTATATCAATAAAGTAACCTGAACGATTTATAGTATCCATAAATAATACAATTTAGCTTTTCATGTTGTTCAACAAGAATTACTTGAAAAATGAGGAAAGACTCAAATTACACTGGCAAACACATTCTTTAAAATCTATATTTAAAAAGAACAACTGAAGCGTTTTGTTAAATTATTCATGTAATTTGAAGAACAATTATGTAAATAAATATGATTTATACTGTATGGTCGTGTAAATGATTCTTATCAGCTTGTGACAATCAGTATTTCGAGTGTTTTGCGCATTTGTTATGATAATAGAGTTGTTATCCAACAAGGGCACGTGTGACAGGATAAAAGTCATTCGAGTGTCTTAACTGTCTGCCAACTCCCACCCAGGTCACGACCAGTGGATGCGTTCCGTCATTATTCAGAGTGCAAGTTTTCATTATGATAAAATAAATCAGTAACGGTCAAAACATCAAATGGTCAGGTAAATCAATTAAACACATTTCTGGATATTTTGTTAAGGTGGCGAAAATAACAAATGAGAGCTTACCTTTACTAAATTATACATAAATACCCATAAACAACTGACTTCGTGAACAGAATATTGGTTGACTGGAGGATTCATCTCGTCACGATGCTCTCAAAAACTAATCATCAACTGCCATATATCGTTATGATAATTTCAACATCTGCTACATGACTACGTATGTACATGCCATTTTATCACTGAGAAAATACCAGAGAAATTGGAAATATATGCAAGAAGGACTTTGTAACCTGTGTATGCATGTTCCAGTATTGAGTGTGGTCTTTGCGAAATATGAATGGGACAGATCTATCAATAGTTTTAGGGACAATTATTGTCTGTTTCGGAACAGAATATATCTTCAAAGGAATTATACTGCTGGCAGATTATATAAACAAAACTACAGTTTGAATCCCACAGACGATAATGCTCAAGGATAAACTACATTTTGGAATATTACCAACCAGGGTTTGTTTTTTTATGTTGCTGGGACAACGGCAATGCAGTTGCCAATATGGTTTGGTCATTTGAAGTCGTTCTATATATAAGTTATAGAACATTGGTCTGATGTTCAGTGAAAACGAAAAGCTACAACACACATGGTATGAATGCGAAATGCTGTGTAGATGTGTTGATTCCTCCTCCCATCGTGTTATTTAAACAGAAGCAAATGAAAATAACCTGTCGTTTGTCTGTTAGTATATTATCCAGATGGTTTATATATTGAACCTAAAAACCCCTAGAGATGATTATCTGAAATCCAAGCCTTTGATTTGTTTGTTATCTTTGATAGATTGGCTCCCGGAAGCTCAATTTATGAACCAGCGATACACTTCAGACATTGGAACACATGTGTTACGCTAATATATCTAGAAATGTTTGATAACAGCTTGCTTACGTGATTGCTAATTAAGACACCCAGTCGAGCTTTTGACATGCTCAAACACAATGCCTTGTAAAATAAGGCATGTGTGGATTTGAAAATGAGGCATGAGTGTGTATTTGCATAACGTTGATTTCAGCAATTGCAGTATGTGTAAGGTATCCTGTTAAAGGTCATTGTATAAACACCAACGTTTAATTTAATCATATAGTGCGTTCTCAGATACAACAATTAATGTAGCTCTGTCATGCTATATTTCCTTATACCAGCTACATAAATAGCTAATTTGACCATAATAAGTCATTCATACAAGGTCGACTTATTCCTAAAATTTACGTTTGGTAATGGTGTTTGGTAATCACAATATTTTTGTAACAGTGAGTTGCCCGTAAAATAACTCTGTTGACAATGTTACGTGTTCCAAAATAAACAAACGAACATTACCTGTCCCTAACGACATAGTGAGATCGTTTTTCATTCATACTTGACAAGCAGCTCACAATTTTGTTTCTGCCATACCATTTGATCTATAGCTACCAATATCACAGAGTTTCAATATGATATATGCATTTATCAAAACAGTCCAATAACTCATCGATTTTTAGTAATTAAAACGGATACCAATATATCAAGTCTGTTAGGCTATATGACCATAAAACTACTATTATCTACAACGAGACTGATGCCCTTGTTCCAACTGGGTTAGTGAACATCACAAGCATACATTATACTCAAAGATGAACTGTGTTTCATCAGAATCAATATTTCTGGATATTATATACCCAATGATCCAACATCTATTATAAAAATTATGTATGCCTCTATAATCCGTTGTGTAAAATCTATAACGTGTTTTAATGTCATATAAGTATGCTGCATGCCTTCTGTGTTAAGATGTGTCATGTTGCATATTTTCTGTGCATATGTCGGTACTGTTGCTGTGGTAATGCTTTAATAACTATACATGTCTCTATTATCCCTAGTGTAAAACTCAAATCCTGTTTCGATGGTATGTGCGTTTGTTTGTTGCAAGCTTTTTAGCCCTTAATTTTTTTACCATTGGTGTTCTAGTCCAATAAACTATCTTTCATGATTATGCCTGTGTCGTTGTTAACTAGTCATGGTGTAATTTATTCTGCTGAATGGACACACCAATAAACTTAAAATAAGTAAGACATAATCATCCATCATACTTTGAAAAAAGTCTGATTGCATCCTTGTGAAGTTTGTTTGATTGGGGTTTTACGCCGTAATTAAGTTTACCGTTATCTCTCTCAAAGCAAGAAATAACAATCAGGTAAGTGCTAATAGACTACCAGAAATATGTCTGCAGATTGTGCAATACAAATAAACACACATAAAATATAATATGAAAACGGATTAATAAACTTGCCAACGGAGTAAATGGAAGTTTAATTAAGTTGCATTTTCTCTCTCTATTTGTGATTGGAATCCATGATTACCAATTTTATTTATCATGGAATTTTCTGTCTTTGGAAAGTAGGACAAATCTGCATAACGTGACTTGCCGATCCTTTTCCAAATCCACACAAGCAGTTGGCAGAGCCGGTAAAAATATGTGTGAATAATTCTGAAGATAATGAACAGCAGCTGCTGCGTAAGTGACGCAGTACATTATATAGATGCGCTCCACCATAGAACCAGCGTGGAGGATTGGAACTTTGGTGGATTTTTTATTTACAATTTGAAACAGTTGGTGCGTTTGGGACTGTATGAGAGATAATTCCAATCAAGCATAGTTTGCATGGACAACAAATCTTCGAAAGGCCTTTTACTGCAAATTGGATAAGTAGTACGATCTGAGGATGGATTGCGGACAGAAACGTTGGAAGTATTCTAAATATTACATTATTTCTTATCTCGACTTAACGGAAGAAAACTGTTATAATCGATGGATAAGGTCTTATGTTTCGAGTTTCTAGAAGACGGATTCGTGGTATAAGGTAGAGTCGGACGTACTCCAAACAGTTTATTTTACTTATTGCATTTCATTTTCATGTTCAGTGTTCTAATGTAAACCTCTTAGCTGGCCAGTTGCCCTTTCTGATGTTGATAAACTGCACATATCACCACAGAGCCTTGATTTCCACCTGTATATTGAAGAGCTCTATTTCAAAACGCAACAAATCCATTTTCATTGTTTTGATACAAATTGCCTTTTTTGCTCCCTTATATAAATGTTTCAGAAATCTATTGGTTTATGTTATAAAATTTAAATTTGATACATTCATATATGTATAAAAACACAATTTAAATCCACAAACTTTTTTTGTGAATGAATTCATTGAAGTAATTTGTTTCTTGGCAAAAATGGCATATATCGCGTTTTGGAAAAGAGTTATTACTTGACAACGAGGTTCTGAATTGCCCAATAAATATTTATTCTTTATAATCTACATAAATCCACCCAAACAAACAGAAGTTCAGCGCAGTGCAGTTTCGTGTCAAGTTTCAAACTCAGCAACAAAACATTGGTAATGAAGGTGATGTTGGATACAATCAGATAGACTGCAACATAAAGATAGCAAAGTATTTTTGAGCCTAGCCAAACTCAGCACCTTGTTATCAGATCAATTATTATGTTTGACGTGGCATTACTTAAAGGTCATTGTTTTGTGTATATTATCCTTTAGATGTTTATCTTAAAGTGTGACAAGGATATCACCACTTAGGTAAAGATAGCAAGTTATATGCATCTACTCAACGTCGCAGAATAGAGGAATGTTTACACACGATAATGCATACATATGATATGCCTTTCGTTGAAATATGTAGTGTAACAACGTGGACTTGCAATGTTTAGTCACTGCCACAACATTAGTCTTTACGCTATACCGACAACTTTAAAAAGCTCGCGTTTTGTATATTCTGAGAGAGTTGCGGGATCGAATTCTGAAAACAAGTTTCTCTTCAAACGGTTATGAACATGCTAAAATAACCGTGGTATTCAACCATTTAACAATTGTGCAAAGCTTTCATCCGACAAATGAGTCAGGACGAAAGATACCCATAAGAGATTGCCGTTTGGGACAAAATGATTTATAAAGTGTTGTGGGAGTGTATAAAATATTAAATGTTTAAAGGGCAATATCTTTACATCCTCGATACTTGTAATTAGTGTTCTATCCAAATAATTAAATATTCGAAATGTCTTTTTTCAAAAACGTTCGCCAACAATTATCCCGAGACTATTGTTTGGTAAATATACCACTCGATATCTTGATAAATTAGCATGTACTTGGACGATAGTTGGTTGTGAAATCTGTAAAATCATGGTTATCAGACGATGACTTTGCTTCAGGAATAACTTATTAAAAGGGCACTGACCCTGAAAACAATGGGCAATAAAGCGAACGTCATTGTACAGGTTTCAGGTACATTACACCCATTCGGAAATAATGCCAGAGGAAATATAATTCATCTTTCAGTTATGGCAAATTATAGTTCATACGGAAGAGCAATATAACGATCATATTTTGAGGACTAGTCTTCGACAATTATAAATACAAAATATGTCCGACTTTTTCTTCAGGGAAATATGCCAGGTTATTATCGCGGAATAGGTAAATATAGTCAAAATAATTATGTCACTGTCAAATCATTGTTACAAAATAATGTGTGAATAGCAAATAGCAGATAAAGGGAAGCAGCAACATAGAGCACGTTTTAAAATAATATACAACCGGGGTGCTGCGTTTTCTTTCCCTGATACAACGTCAATAACGGGAGAGATCGCGGATTTTACCATCCGCAATCATACTTTTACAACATATCATGATGTTATATGCCGGAGGACAGCATGGAATACCAGTAACAATATTATGGAATTCTTTCTTTCTCCATGGTTGACAAATCCAATGAACATTCACTATTTTTTTATCCAAACTACACAGTTGCTTATATTAAATATAGATAATTCATTTTAGTAAATAACAGCAAATAAAATCCAGAGTCTAAAAGCCCCGATATTTTTCCGAATTCAATCAGCTTTTACTAACGTTTAACTTGAACAAATACTAACTGAGAAAGTTAATACACACGGCCAAAAAGAAAAAAAAAACGCCTGAAAGGATTTGTAATTACACGCTAAAATTCCCCATTTACAGTTCCTTGTTAAAGTTTAGCTTGTTATTATTTTCATTTGGCACTTACATGGTGTCTTAATCAAGAGTTATTTATAATGTCTTATAGTAAATATAGCTAACTACTGATTAAGATATCGTGTAAGTGCCAAATGAAAATCAGACGATAACTCAAAGCAGAGTGATGACAAATCCAGTGACACTACCTATGGTATTTGACAGTACAAATAATAAATGCATTTGTCGGCGTTATTTATATTTGCCATATCACATCACGATCTTCTGTATTGTTGAGTAAGCTACTTCAAGACAACAGGGAAGACCTTGACTATCTGCCAAGCCACGCAAACAGGATCAAATTTATCAAAGACAACAAACACATCGCACTCTTGTATTATGATTGTCCCTATGCTTTTAGGAGACTGTGTATATAAACCATCTGGACGTAATACTAGTTAACACATTTTGGCTTAATTTTCTATTTTGTGCATTTCAGTAAATCGACGAGGTCTATTCAACAGCTTTCAACGCATCGTTTCAAAGCCATCATATAGGTTTGTTATGGCATAACAATCCAATGCCCCATAAAATATAACAACTACCACATACATATACGATATTTAAATTTTGTGAACATTCTGGTGTTTGAATGGATGTGTTATATGGGCGAAGCATAGGTACCCAATCCGATGTGGGGTTAAGATGGTTTACAAAACGATACGGAGGCATGGGTCATGTGAGGTCGTATGACGAAACAACTAAACATTGTATTTGTCGGGATAAACAATGATATTGTGGTTGCATTTGTACTCGAATTGGCGTTACTTTTCATCTGTCTGATTTAATATATTTAGTGTCTCCAACACATTCATGTAAACTTTTGTCTATCCCATGCAATTGAGGCACATTTCACGGTTATGACACAGAATAATTCCTCAGCAAATTGAAGAGGTGGGAACAACATTGTATCAATGCCAGGAACTAAAACAAGTTTTAACTATATTTAAAATCAAGTAGTGCATTTGGTTAAATATATGTTTCTTTCTAACTAAGGATTTTCTTTAGCATGTTTGTCAAAACATTGCTGATACTAGAATTCACAATGTCTCGCTATGTTGTCTTTGCATTCTGGAGGTACCAACGCATGGTCCCCAAAACGTCAAAATGTTTTCCACTTCTAGGCAGTAATCGTGTTTGGTAATCACATAATATTTCTGTAAGAACGAGTTGCCCGTAGAATAACTCTGTTGAGGATGTTTCCTATTCCAAATTAAAGAAACCAACATTACATGTCCCTAACGATATAGTGAGATCGTTTCTCATTTATACTTGGCAAGCCGCTCACAAATTCATATTTGTGCCGTACCACTTGACCTATAGCTGTTAATATTACACTGGGTTCAATCTGATACATGTATTTATCAATTATGACCACCAGCTCATCGACTTTTAGTGATTAAAACGGATACCAATATATCCAGTCTGCCAGGCTGTATGAAAATAAAACTACTATAATTTGAAACGATGCTCTTGCCCTTGTCAGGCTTGGTCTAGTGAACATCACAAGCATACATTATACTCAAAGGTGAACTGTCTTTCGTCTAGATATATACCCAATGATCCAAAACCTCGACATTGACATTCGCCTTGTTGCTCTTGTTTCAATGTTCAATGTATTAATAAATTGCACTTGGAGAACAGTCACCCTTTGATAACCACCATTGTCAGGATTTCGATCAATATTTCCGATACAATTTTCATCTTATAAAATAAAATAAATATGTTAATATTTACCACATTGTACCATCCTACTGGCTCCGGGGAAATAAGTAGCCAAGTTAGGCCAATGGTGTTAAATAAATGGCAATTATTGCTCTGTCCATTTGTCTCTTCAGTACTATCTGCCCTAATCTGTGAAGTTATCCTGTACCAACTTTGTGCCAGACATTTCTGTTTTGTGAGGCATTAATGATGATTTATTTGAGCACAAAATGTGTCATCCCTCTCTAGGCCAGACAGTGAATCCGGTATGTCATAAGCTGATGTAATGCGTAAGTTGATCGACGGTCAATTTCTACACTGGGGTCTTACAGAGATTTCGACTGTCAAGCTCTTTGCGCTGTACTCATACAATCGATACAGAAGGATTGAAGTATGTCTGTCTTATATACCACGATAAGTTATATGTGGATGTCCACAAGGAGACCAACTTGGAGAAACATTAATGATCAGAAAACGTTAATTATGCGCTTTGAAATATCATTTATATCAACAAAGTAACATGCACGACTTATAATATCAGTAGATAATAATATGTAGCTTTTTTATATGTTGCAACAATAATTACTTGAAATAGGTGGAAAGACTCAAATTACACTCGCAAACACATTCGTTTTAAATCTATACCCAAAAAGAACAACTGATGCGTTTAGCTGTAATATTCATGTAATATGAAGAACAATACTGTAAATAAATGAGATTTGTACTGTATTGTCTTGTAAATGATTTTTATCAGCTTGTGACGATCAGTATTTCGAGTCTTTTGCTCATTTTTATGATATACAGAGTCGTTATCCAACAAGGGCACGTGTGACAGTATAAAAGCCACTCGAGTCTCTAAACTGTGTGCCAACTCGCACCAAGGTCACCAACAGTGGATGCGTTCCGTCTTTATTCAGAGCGCAAGTTTTTATTATGATAAAATAAAACAGTAACGGTCAAAACATCAAATGGTCATGAAAATCGATTAAACACATTTCTGGATATTTTGTTAAGATGGCGAAAATACCAAATGAGAGCTTACCTTTGCTAAATTATACATAAATAAACATAATTAATTGACTTCGTGAACTGAATATTGGTTGACTGGGGGATTCTACTCGTCACGATGCTCTCAAAAACTAATCATCAACTGCCTTATATTGTTATGATAATTTCAACATCTCCTACATGACTACGTATGTACATGTCATTTTATCACTGATGAAATACCAGAGAAATTGGGAATATACGCAAGAAAGCCTTCGCAACCTGTGTATGCTTGTTCCAGTATTAAGTGTAGTCTTTACGAAATATGAATGAGACAGATCTAACAATAGTGTTAGGGACACTTATTGTCTGTTTCGGAAGACAAAATATCATCAAAGGAATTATACTGCCGGCAAATTATATGAACAAAACAGTTTGAATCTCAAAGACTATTATGCTCAAGAAGAAACTATACTTTGGAATATTACCGAGCGGGGTTTGTTTTTCGTTTTAGTTGGAACTGAATGGCAATATAGAGTGACATTCTTGATTCTACTGTCAGCAATCGAACGTTACAATATATTGTTATATAAAGTGCCCGCAGACAGCACGGAATACCAATAACAATGTGACGAGAAGTATATATTTTATTTCACAATCTCCATGGTCATCCCAACTATGAACATTTATTTGTTTAAATAAAATATATCCAATATCCGAATAACTTTAATGTGTGCATTCGCCGGGGCTGCTTATTCAAACATGTCACTTTATCCTCCTTTCTGTCAGTGTAAGTTTCTTAAAAAACGCAGCGAATGCTTGGGTTATAAATGTTTCGCATAGCCAAGCAAACATCAGAGAGTTCACTATAAAACGGGTATGTGTTAAAATGATATATAAGCCATGGGAAATGACCAAATCAACAAAGTTGATTTACAAATCTGCTTTTCGCTAGTTATTTTAGATATACAGTTAAAGGCTGGATAATTAGTATGCTGATGTCAGATGCTAATTTGAAAACCCGTAAATGTAAAATTATCTTCGGAGGATATATGTAATGGACAAGTGAATAAAGGGAGATAGTTCATAGGAATATGCTCAATAACATTATACGTATACCCTGTATATCGTGTTGTAGAAGAGTTGAAGTTGCTGATCGTTTATTAATATAAAGGAATATATTGTACATGTAAATGAAAAGCTAAGGATATGTATAAGGTTTTATGCAGATCACGATAGTTCTGTATATGAACACGTCAAAAAAACATGTATACTTTTTACACTGGTCATTTTGCACCTGAAGCTTTAAAAATTATTATTTTGCGACATAAGTCAAATTCATTGGTGGTGTAAAGATGATGCAAACCTCTCTAAGCGAAAGGAATTATCCACGACACCCGGACGTTGTAACTAAAAAGGTAGGATATTAAACCGTATCATTTAATAACAGTATGTGATTACTGACAAGTAGGTATATGCATGGGTGAGAGGAATTGTGGTGGTTTGGCCATTAAAAGTCGTACTGTATATAAGTTATAATGCATTGGTCTGTTGTTCGGTAAATATACAAAAAAAAACACTACATGGTATGGCTGCGGAATGCTGAGTTTAGATGTGTTCTATCGTGTTATTTAAACAGAAGCAAACTAAAATTAGTTTAGTTTAATTTATCTTGGTTTGGGTGGCGCATTCAAATCTATTTAACAGATTTATGCACGCCACTACTTTACATTGAGATTTGCCTGCATATGCTATATATACTATTCTAGGGTTAAATATTGATGACATACACTATGTATGATATAAGTATACAATGAGGATGGATAAAGTTAGATAGTTAGTACTATATTCAATTATTAAATATGTAAATTCAAGAGAGGGTGTGAAATAGTTATCACAGATATATAGATTGGAGACAGGTATATAAATAGATATCACAGATTACATCAGATGTATAAATTCAGGAAAGCATCTAACTAGACTTCACAAAGTATCACAGATATATAAAATGAAGACATATATAAGTAGAGTTCAAAATATAGCACAGACATGAAATAACACAATTGCACAAATGTATATAGAATATATATACATAAGTATAGGCATTAATGTAATAAAAAATACATTACGTTATAAAACCTGTTGGTGTGAACAATGAAATCTGCTAAAGTGTTAAAAATGTAAGAGGGATGCTTAGCGGGTGGATTTAAAACGCTCTTTAATGTTGGGCGATAAATGCCAAGATGGTGGAATTTTTAAAATAAAGACTGGCGTATAGCATCCTGCTTGTGGCAATACATTAACAAGTGTTTTACGGTGTCAGCCTTAAGACATCTCTCACAAAATCCATCAACATGCTCATTAATTTTAAACAAATATGAATTAACGGGAAAATGACCAGACAATAATTGATAAATAATGGTTTCCGACTTTCTACTGTTTAATGAAAAGGAATTAAAAGAAATAGACGGATTGAAACCATAGAAAAATCTAGCGGATCCAGATAAATCCCACCTTTCCTGCCACAATTGCTGAAAATAAACTTGAACAGAAGATACAATTTATGCAACAGACAAATGAAAGTGGTTATTTATATGTTCAATAGAAAGAGACTGTTTTGCTAATGTATCAGCTATCTCGTTAGATTCAATGCCACAGTGACTGGGTACCCATTCAAATAATACAATAATACTTTCGTAACTAAAAGGGTAGGATATTAAACAGTATCATTCAAGAACAGTCTGTGATTATTGACAAGTAGGTATATGCATGGGTGAGAGAAATTATGGTGGTTTGGCCATTACAAGTCGTACTGTATATAAGTTATAATACATTGGTCTGTTGTTCGGTAAATATCAAAAAAACGACTACATGGTATGGCTTTGGAATGCTGTGTTCAGATGTGTTCCATCGCGTTATTTAAACAGAACCAAAGGAAAATAAGCTGTCGTTTGTCTGTTAGTATATTGTCCAGATGGTTTATATATTCGGACCTAAAAACGCCTAGTGATGATTATTAGAAATCCAAGACTTTGCTGTGTTTGTTATCTTTGGTAGATTGGATCCCGGAAGCTCAATTTACGAACCAGCGATACCTTGCAGACATTGGAACACATGCTAATGCAAACAAATATACGCTTATATATATATATATATATGTTTAATAACACCTTGCTGAAATAATTGTTAATTTAGACATCCGGTCAAGCTCTCGACATGGTTAAGCGTGATGCCTTGTAAAATAAGCGTTGGAAATGAGACACGATGTTGTACTTGCCTAACGATAAACAGCAGTGTACAATAGAATGGGGTAATGTCATCACTTAAACATGTAAACACAGGAATAACACAATGATCTGCCAGTATGTCATTCTCATTGTTCATTGGCATAGTATATAACAGAAAGAGAACAAAATCAGAATTACGATGGTGAATGCATGCTTTGATGGTTGTCATATGAAGTGTTAAGCATTACAAAAAAAGTTTGGTAGTTCAAGAGAACTAAAGTACTACGAGCCAATACGCAGCAAACTATATTGAGACAGTATTAGATCTGTCAGTGCGTTTAAATTATTTGGCGTTAAACAGTAAAACTATCATGGTTTATCTAACGAAGTACAAATTAATTATATCAAATTATCAAGACAATATGCATGTTATGCATCCTTCAGTACTGACATACATGCACTTCAAATATTTATTGCTATAATTTCCCCACATTTTGATACTTGTACGGTTTGCGGACGGGCTTAATTCTTTTCGGTTAAATATATTAAATGAGGTTTTGATTTTGATTTCAAGTGTTTGGTTTAATTCCATTTTTTTATTATCTTTTTAAATAAATTTATTGTACAGTCTTAATTGTAATTTATGTTTCAAATATATTACCATGTCTAAATATTTATGTTTTCTGGAATCATTTTTTTTGTTAATATTTCTATTATTTTC
>JAVFBZ010000860.1:0-12633 GCA_032466195.1 Katharina tunicata
ATCCTGTTCACGTGGTCATGTCAAAAAAAGTGACAGATCCGGACATATTTGTTGCCATGGAAACCTGAAATTTGTTCAATATGATCTCATTTTCAATAGGAGGGTAGTTAAGCATCATATTAAGCTGCAGTCCAAATTTGAACTCTATCTTAAGCGGTTTGGCTTCTATCCTGTTCACGTCGTAATGAGGGAAAGTTGGACCGACAGACAGAGTGAATTCTTATGCATAGGCCTATGGATTGCTGTTGGTCTAAACGATTAAACCCAACTCTTTTCTGACTTTAGATGATCCATTTTGCAAATACCGGTATGTGCAAAATGTACATAGGATTTGTTTGTTTTATTGATTGATATGGCCAGCCTAATCGGTGAAGGAAACCACCATAAACGACCCTGGCAACGTGCAAGACAGGACAAAACATTTACACAATACTAAGAAAACAGGACACTAAAACAAATCTGCATCCTGCGCCCCTCAGCTCAGAGCATCAGATCATATCCCATGATTGATTGATTAGTGTTAACAGCCTTGCTCTAGGGTATTTCACCAATATGACGGCTCTGTATTCCATCAGTAGACAGCCGAGCAACTCTTAACAAACATAAAATGTGTAGTCACTGCAGTGTTATTGGAAAGATAAAGTTCCTCTCGTGCCAAGTATGACAGCATGAATATAATCTGGAAACATACTGTCCTTAGCCAGAGGACCATTCATGATATGAAGTTAAGGTAGTACGTACCTGTATCGGACCAGGAAGCACATCGCCTTGTATACTTTATCCACGAACCCCCTGATGAATAGAAGATTAAAATTGTAATTTGTTGTATATATAAACCAAAGATATTAACAACAACTGTTTTGTAGGTTTAAAATGTTGTTGCAATGGATGCATTCCAGTGCAGTGGATGATGAAAACATACTCAGAGAGCTCCATAAAACCATCCACAATTGGCTTATTAGATATATTTAGCTGATAATAAACCATATCCTTCCATAAAAATAATTTTAGATTATAATAGAACAAACTTCGCAGTCTAAACATTGAGCAAAATTTACAGAGCGCAAAGGGGATAAACACAGGTTTCACATTTAAATCAAGGCTATTCACTTAGTATGGAACAGTATGTCCCCATACTAAACATCTCAGCAAGTTACAGCAAGCAAAGCAATTAAAAATGCTGTTACATCATAATATAAAAGGGACTTTAGTTAACATATACAATAATTGCTAGAAAATGATCCAAGCATCCAGGTTGAAACGTTGGACCGGAAATAAGGCACAAGTTGTCATCCATAAAGTATCCAGTAACTCTGAATGCCCATTTCTACTTACATCCAGGTCCCTCTTGGTAGATCTTTGCACAGAACTGTCCTGGGACATGGGCCTCAAAACTGTTACAATCCACTACTGCATTGAGGTCTTTGTCAAATGGCATGTTGGAAGGGCAGGATAGGTCTTCATTGCTGTCACACTGATAACACTGGATTGCCTCGCCTAAAACACACCAATACAATAATACACAAATTAAAGTTAAATTAATAAGTTACGTTTAACATATCAATGAATACAATTATCATTGAATTAGGCCAACGTTTTAATTTGTACATGGGTAGTGATTTAATCATTTCATAAATAAATATGACGTCACAGTCAGAACGATTTCGTTGTGATCCAACTTAAAAGTGTGACGGTTATGTAACAAGATCGCACACATTCACATTTTTTAAGTCAGTGCTAATCATTGTTAGAAACTGTCTAATTACCGTAGCTTGGTTTGTATCTGAAACTAAACGCGTACATAGTTCGTGGGTTAGTCATTGACTTGTCAACCCATCTCATTTTTTAGGTCGATTGTTAGTTATGTCTAACAGCAATATTTTAGATTTCATACCATTTTACCTGCCACAAAAGCATAATTAAATACATTAACTTGGAATATTTGTGATAAAAGGCACTTACCGGGTGATATTTTGTATAAAACGAAGGCTAAAGCCAGGAGAGGGATGACCTCTCTTGCCATAATGGCGCCTGTTCAAAACATGAGTTACCTGAAAGATGGCGCCACAGGTAAAGTTATGCTATCTCATTCACAGGTGTCCACCCTGTACTGAGTGATGTTAATTGGATATCTAGGCCACAACGCTGCATAAATGACACTCCACATGGGAACCAGGTGAAATGGTTGAACTTTACCTGGCGTTGTCACGTGACAAGTTTACGGGACATATAACCGAGTAAATTTCTCCACATTCCATCCTTTAGCGGCTTCGACCCACTCGCAGGAATCAATCATGCTCACAAGATTTGGTCACTGGGGCTTCTGGAGTTTGCACATTTGCCTAAATTATAAAATTGCAATACCTGTCCTCTACTTTGAAGGTCAATGACAAATTCTCTCGTCGATAAAGCGTGGGGCTCAACACGATAAAAAACACTTGTCGAGGACATCATTATTTCCGGCATACAATCAACTTGGCAAATAGCCGACTTGTCCAATCCAAGTCGTCAACTAAGCATATGTTGTTATATATATTGATTACGTAGAAGACTAATAACGATACAGAATATCTAATGTTGTGAAATCTGGTAACCATATCCCCAAATTTATGCCATATAGAACATAATGAATGATTCCGAAGGTTTATGTCTAAACCGTATAATATTGGCACTAACGCAAAATTGGCACAAAAGTTTCCAATCTGTGGACAATTTCTTCTTTTGTTGACTGACCTGCGCATTGTTTGTGACACTTGTTTACTAAAATTCGTGTCGTTTGTCATCAACTTTCTTTTTATGATCAGATATAACTGGGCTTATTATTTCTTGTGGAAAATTCTCAGGCTTTGATAATTAAAAATAATAATTTACTATACTTTAAAGTTTAACACTCCTTTTTGTAACCACTAAGTACCATCTATAGCTTTTCAACGCAAACGGTTAGCCTATACATCGGCGAAGGTTTTAATCAAATTATGTTAAACACGCATGCACATAAACCGGTATATCATACAATCAATTGCCTTCCTAAGCGTCAAAAAACTTCCAGGAAGTCAAGTGACATTAGATAAACAAAATGAACTTCATGCCTACCTCCAAATAATGTACAAAAAGTCAACCTCGTTTTGTATCTTTTCTTTGTTCAGTTGTATTTAATATACAGGATATTTGATGTTTTAATACAGATAAAATATTTAGATGGGCTTAGCTTGTAAAATAAAATGTAGGAATATAAATAATGACCCAAAAACTGTCTAAATAATGTAAACCCAACAATAAACAAACAAGAAACCCCTTTATTAAAATACACAACAAGAAGCATAATGTAAAAAAACAAACTGATCAGACCCTACAGCGTTAGCCGTGAATTATGTCATTGTCCGCAATTGATTATAAAACCATGACGCGGGATTCGCTTTTATTCGTGCTTGTTCTTACGGTTAGCAAGCCAAGTACAATGAACACATGTTTTAATCATTTTGTAAAACTTAAAATCACGTCCAATGTTATTTTAAACCACAACTTGGATTACGCGAGGCGGCTGGCTATTTGACGCCATGACATTAATTCAATTTTTTCCAATGTTTTCGAGCCATCACGACAATCATATTCACATCATTTGACTTCAGTTAAATTTTAAAAACACATTGAATTTTTATTTTGTATTTAGGCCCTACTTCCCTTTACTTCATCTACTACTACTTTTCCATTCCAATTTTCTTCAGTCTTTCCCTTTGTGATCTATTCGTTTACTTAATAAATGTACGTCCTACCACACTTGATTTCCATATAACAGGGCCTGATCCAGGCCGATTTTAAGATTATCAGTCAAAGAATACATGACAGAACAATAAAATATAAGTGTAGTTTTGTAAGTGTTAACCCCTTTCCCTCCCCTTCAGCCTTAGTGTCAGATTATTGGTCGCATGGCACCTAGACCACTGTAGAAGGCAGTTTGGTTTAGGTGGCAGGCATACATTTACATTGGTCGTTGGTTCGATTCCTGCATGGGAGTTAACACGCAAAATGAAAATACAGCCTCCAGCAATGTCACTATACTCTATACTAAAACACCGTGGTAAACCTGTGGCGACTTGTTACGAAGACAAGATCGGATTTATTAAGATTGCTAAAACAATAGTCATATAAGCCTACACAATTATGATGCGCTTCCCGGTTATGACGGTATTTTGTTTGACATTTCAAGTGAGTTTGTCATTCCTAACATGTAGAATTTTACATATTTACCATCGTGGCTCTGCTGTTATATTTTACCGGGAAGGAATCGATACATTTACTCTGATCTTTCAGTCACTGTAATAACTCATACAAAATTGGCATTCAATGTGAAAACTTTAAAAAGCATCGGTTTTTAAGTGGTCTTCCTTGGGGAATTGTATACACGTATAGCTACACGTTGGATATATTCAAACTATCGCACTACTCATGCATATGCATGTAAACGTATCATTGTAATACTTTCTCCTCGCTTCAACAGACAGGTCTAGACCTATCGCACAATGGACAAAGATATATTTAAACCGATACTTCAACTTTCCAGTATTTAACTGCTACACTTTGACAACCATTAAGAGGATAAACCTGATGAGGCATGACCGAAGAGAACCACAAATCGGGTTTTCATTAAACACTTATGTAACAAACTGGTTATTACAGACTTTTGGATAACAACTAATACGTAAGCCTAAAATTCGCACACCGAGAGTGAATTGGCTTATATACAAATCTTAGTCTAAAACAGAAGAAATTTGGGGAACCATATATAAGCCTAGGCTAAAAAGAATTTGCTGTTTAACAAAATCTTGTGTTACAGCATATTATTTTGCTGGCTTTTGACAATTACACTTAAGCGGTATAAACTTAAATGCATTTGTTTAGGTTACGCATATTTATAATGAAACAAACTTTCTAAGCAAGGAGCACAACTTAAAAAAAAACTTGAAAGTACGATTACACGTACAGAGACATTTGGGGTCAATTATATGTGAAGTAAAAGCTCAACACACACACAGATACTGTATAAAATTCATTAAGATTTATTCTCCATTAGATGAAAATAATACAATCATACAAACTTGGATAACTGAAGTTAAAACATTCAAATGGACAACTATTTTCTTAAAACGCTGACTAATGTACAGCAACAGCTATGATAACCAACCAAAATATGCTCATCCAATTATAGAGTGCATAATAAATGCTTCACAACCCATAAGGTAAAGTACAGCGGTCTGGTAGCAATCATAGCTCCGAGTATCATGTACCTTAACTATGGCTACATTTTCATCATTGCCTAACAGCTCCAAATATATATAAAATTGTTGATGCAGGAATTGCAAGTACAATCCATTTGTGATGCTGGTGACATGGTTGGTTGTTAATCATGCTGTATTGATGAAGCATTAGTTAATTAACTCCTGGTTACAGTAACAGATAGGCTGGGTGCCAGGCAGTCAGAGGAGACAACCAGCTGTAATAAGGTTAATCAACACATATTCACTGGCAGCCCCACTCAGCAGAGATCCTACAATACTATGCCTGTTAAGGCTATACAGGAAACAGGAGGGAAATAACATGAGTGACTAATGAAGAATACTTGAATATAATAAGAGTTGATAAACTATTCTACTGGTTAAAAGAAGCACATTGTCACTGATTGTCAGCATTACTGAAACTACACAAACAGGCATTGTACAATTTAAAGAGTATTTATTTTTTATTTTATACAACTTTGGAAATAAAAGGCACATGTTGACAAAAAATATATGCGAGTGAACCTCTGATTTGAGTTTTCAAAGGTGGCATACTGGTAAAGTGACATTGAACACTGACAAGAATTAAGATAATGTTGATGTTTACAAGCATAGGACAAGCAAAACAAGTCGATTTGAAATGTTTCAGCTTGAATATGTTCATATTTTGGTGTATATACAATCCTCTTGATATTATTTGATAAATGCAAAAAAAATATGATTATAGGAGAAATGGCAGAAAATTGTGAAATTAAGACAATAGTTACAGACTTGCAACATTGGGACTGGTAATTCAATAGGGTTGTCGGCATTTCATATGATAATCATGAAATCAAAGTATATCAGAAAATGATGGAATGTTTCTCAATTTAGGTTAGGAGGTAAAACCTAAAAGTGCCATGTCAATCTAAAATATAGCCAATTTATCACCTTTGTCTTCACCATTCCACGCATTGTGACCATTCTTTTTTTTCTACCGTTCTTTTGCAGGAAAAAACATTTGCATTACAAATCATCTTAGTCCATATTCTATCATTAATGTAGTTCTAATTGAGCAAATATATTCTCAAAGCAAACATCAATATTTAAAAAAGAAAAAAATTAAACATTTATTATTTTTATATAAAAACAATTAATACATTTGTCACTTGGCCAAACTTGCAAAATGGAATGTTGATAAATTCAGTGTTTAGTAAAATTTTAAAACAATTTCCGAATATTTACAAAAACAATTGCTTGTGAGAACAACATTTAAATTTTATATTTTTCGATAAAAGTCAAATTTTCATCCATGAAAACATAATCTCTAAATGTCTCTAAATGATGAGCTTATTACAATTGGATTTTTAGAGTTTATGGAAAGATTTTTTTTTTTGGCCGGACATTGTCAAAAAAAAAAGTGCTGACTTTAAAAGTAACAGTTAAAAATTTAATTGGTCCCTCAATGTACATTATATATGATTAACAATAGGAGATGATATTTCTTTGTAACAGGCTTTGCCCAAGTTATTGGTGGGTAGCTATCAGTTCTTAGGTCAATTTAAATTCCACTAAAGTTTTTAAAAACTGTTACAATGATCTACTGAAGTCATTCCGCTACAATAATAGTTACATTTATCATAAGCCAAGATCAATTTGGGAAATACCCCCCTTGAATTTTCGAGACTGGTTTATATTTACTCAGACTGAAAATTTATATCGCAGTTTTTGCATAGTCAAAGTGCAGACGGACAAAATTTTGGAAAATATATCTTTACTATAACAAAATAGTAAATGAGGAGTTTATATCCAAATCTTTCTTTCTCTCTCTCAAATTTTCCATTGTGATACCAAAGCAGCTGAGATAAAAACTCCTCAATTACAAAGTATTTTGCAGTTAACAGAAAATCAGACTATTTTAACAAAAAGTTACCGAATAACTTTGACAAGAAAATAAGTGACTAAAGGTAAAACAAGGGCAGTAACGGAATGAAGAGATAAGGCGCTATTACAACCGTCTTGATTATCACAGTGGCAGTATCGGACTTTCACTTTGTAGGTACCTGCTCGCTCTTTACACTCTCTGCCTTCGTAGTCACCAATATCTCCCATTGAGGCACACTGGCGAATATAACGTATGTCCCAATGGTCATTGTATAGAACTGGAAGGAGAACCAAAAATAAAAGTTTAATAAACAATTGAAAAGCATAAAAAGCCAATACCCTAAAACATTCTGTTAATTTAATTGCTTGTTGTTTAATGTACTTAAAGATATTTCACTTATCATTATGATTGACAAAAGGGGTCTTAGCAGGCAACCCTCAACCCAGGGTGCTGCTCCACAAAACCTTTGAAGATTTGGCTGGTTTTCTATAAAATTATTCTGTATACCATAATGATTAGATCAATGTTGTACTAAAGTCTTTTATAAGCATGTTATACAGGTTATCCATACATAGGTTTGAATTATTAAGCCTAATCCAAGTTATCAATATAAACAGTTTGCCAATATACTTTTATTTTTATTGTTTGTCATTGTGTTCTTTGAGTTTGTTTAAAACTTTAAAGTGTTACAAGAGTAAAAGAAAAAGATCACTTACCTTCTTGGACCTGCTTGCGGCATCTAGTGTGGTGGGGTTCGCACTCTACCATGTTAATGGTTTGATTATCAAAGTGATCAGAACAGTCCTGCTGGTAATAAGAGTTACACTCATAACATTTGATAGCTACCCCTACAAAAAAAAAAACAGCACATTTAGTCACATATTTGGTAACGTGTTAGTAGCATTCCACGTTATAGCAATAGCTTCTTTTCTTTTTAGTTTTTAAAACGGTGTTTAAACATGCACAGGCTTGTATTATGTAAACTCTTGGCTTGTGGTGCAGTCTTGTTAATTTAAGATTAGCATTGTTGAAGTTACACATATGTTAAAACATGAAGAATTAATCAACATTACTAGATTGATTGGGGTTTTAAACTGTGCATACTGTCATTTCACTCACATGACAGAGTGCCCGGCCCAATGTGTGAATAAAGCCCTCAACAACACTGGCAACACTTATTTTATTTATTTTAAAGGGGAAGACATAATCAAATTAAATCAAATTGTTAACAAAACTGCAAATACATTGTTTGTAGGACTACTGGTTTTCCCCTGAAAGCCACTTTAACTGAACTACTGTAAGTAAAACGTATGGTTGACTGTTTCTGTCATGTTTTATTAAAGTATTTCTTGCTGATTAAACCAACAAATTTCAACAAAACAAACTGTACAGAAACTGTACATAAAAAGGTTACATATATGATCAACAACGTTTTAATATACATTATCTTCAGTGACATGATCATTACAATAAATGTAGCATTTAAAGTCCACTTAAAAATGTAATAGCAATTTTGTTAACTTTGATTTGGTCTATAATTTGACTGACTTTGTTTTTTCATTTACTTCCCCTTTAAACTAGTTTTTCAAAGTTAACAATTTATATCGACCTCTAACATTTCTAGGTCTTCTGAGCGCAGACACCTTGCCGTTTCAATTTGAACAAACCGCCCTAACTTCTCATAGTATCGTTAGTTTGTTTAGCTGTGACGTGGGTTGGGCTGGTAACTTACAACTGCCACAATTTAGCCGAAGTGAGAGAGAGCGAAGAGCTACAAGCCCAACTCATGTCACAGGAAGAAGAGGATGACTTCAACTAAAATTATTTAGCTGCTGTTTCAAGGGCTTCTTACTCTGCAAAATATGAATGTTATCACCTACAATTAGGCTATATTGGATTCATCGGCAGTACAAATAGAGCAAGAATATGATCAGCTTTACAAAATGTATTGAGTGGTGGTGTACGTTGTGGTGTAGGTTACTCTATATTCAAGACGATCATTGTACAAATGACATTCAACATTAACATGTACCAGGTCACAGGGAGTGACATTTGTCTGAAAAATTATTGCAATCTGTACGTGTATAACATTTGATTCAGATTTCCCTCGTCCTTCAGGTCATCATTTGAAGTGATGTTTAATTTCGTTTGACTGATATGGGCTTTAGGTAAAATTTAAATCATTTTACTCATAACTCTTCTGTAATCTGCAGTTCATCGTATTACTTAACAGTCTAAACCATAAGAATAAGTTCATTATAGTAAAACTATCAGCAGTTTTGCCTCATATTGGTTCTGTTTGGTCACCTTTTGCGCTTACATTTTTACAATCTGTACATAGCGTTAGCCAGAAATCAAAAACAGGGTGTCTCAAATTACTTATTTCAAAGAAACAGGGTGTCTCATTTGACATTTTTCCTATATTTCCCATGTTAAATTTTACCGAATTAGGGTGTCTCAAATGGACTCCAGGGTGTCTCAAAGACACCCCTCTGGCTAACACTATGAATCTGTACAAGCTCCACATAAACATCCTTGAAACTGCCAAATAAGGTGTCTCAGTGAACAGAATTGGCTGAGCAAATGCTTCCTTACCGTCTCTAATTTTTTTAAGAAAATAAACATAACTTTTACAGCTTGGTGGCCTTTGACCAGTCTTGTGCTTGTGACGTAAGCATTTAGAGTGTGCTTTTAATAAATGTGATGAAAGTTAATGAGGAAAGGTTTTCAGAACCAAACTTAAAAGTAAGATAGCAATTAACTGCCAATTATATCCATTGTGACATTTTCAGATGTGTTGTTGCTGTTACCCAATGTTCGCAGAAAAGTGCCTCGTGTAGTTTGATTTTCATTTAATTGGTTTTGTGCATGACAGCGTAGCTCGATCAAGCTACGTCCCATAGCTAGATCGACTTGGCCTACAGGATTTGACGAATTGACGTTTGGCGAGTTCGCATTAACGAGCCGGATCTAGGACGAATGGACTGTAATTCGCCCCCAATATTAAATTTACACCTTGAATAGAACACGGAATCCCGAGCCAAGGGGAAAGATCAGACCGCCCAAATTTGAAATACTGTAGTTGGTCGCCGAGCATAAAAGATTGTGTGAGGAGTCTTAAAAATTATGTTTTTGTTTAATTTTCTCAGATAACTCACAGATAACAAATATACCTCTCAATCTGTGATTGTAGTAATGAGTTCGACAACGTAATTATTTTAATTTGTCTCCATTCTGCCCACAACTGAGCGATATTCATTCAAAGTCTGGTAAGCCAGCGGTCTTTTTGGTATCTGAGCTGTGATTGATCAATTAACGACTCACCACAGGAGAGCTCTCAACCTGCAGCACGCTCGTAATTGTGTGTGTATTTAATAAAAAAAAATGTATAGTTTAATCGATCTGTCAAATTGTCCGATTTAGGAAGCTATTCGCATGTTTAGAAATGAGTTAAATAAGTTATGTTTTTGTTAATTCAAATCCGTCTGCATAACACACAGACACAGCTGGAAATATAAGCAGCTATGCACACAATCCGTCCTATTTCACCCCGCCTGACTTGCATTGTCGACAGGATTGCTGTCGACGTCTTGACCTGCTCCCTCTAACACTACATGTATGTACCCTATGCGAGAGCCTCATACATACTTTTTCAACATTTGAAACTCTTTAATAAACTCTTGTCTACATTTTCCTACAGGATATCTGATCAACTCTGAAATTTGGGGCGATGGAATGGACTTCTAGTCTTCTAGAATAAATATTAAAGTGGCAAACTGGCAGTGCATAGTTGGCTCAAGTAGTTTAGGTTAATTCTGCAGTCCAGAAAGATTGCAAAAGGTAGCTAAATAGTGGCTAATTCAAAGATGAAATCTTCAGCACTTTACTTTGCGGTTTAAATAAAATCACCAACAGCTAAGTTTCATCAAGTTCGATGATAATTTAATTCATTGTCGATGTAGATCGTGAGAACAAGTCCCTACCCGGACTCGGACAGTGCATTTTCAAAATGGCGGTGACTACAAATGCTCAACTAATGAGGCGATTGCCACAGCAAAATGTATTTCATCCACAGCTTATCAACTGTGTGTTGTTTAAATACACATTTTCCCACAAACTTACCATACTCAAACAAGCAAAATAGGGATATGAAGCCCAAAATAACACAAGCTGTCTTCATGGCTGTATCGTACAACTGCAAGCACAAACCGGACCAGTCTACAAATCTCGCCAGGTGAGAAAGGTAACGCGTGAAATCCGCTTGGTGACGTCAACGCGATTGAAGAGGCTCTACAAGATGGAACCCATAGCCGAGTCTGAGATTTAAAACCAGCAATATTGATCACAGTCGTTTTTATTAATCAACCAAATTGTTCTAACATCGTAATATTTATAACACTACAATGCAAGTGCTATAACTGTTGTGAGATATGTTGGCTAGACCTACGTGGGGATCGTTCAGTTGATACAAACGTCAATAGTGTAGGCCTTAATTATTGTAATGAACATACTGTACTTAAATCAGTCCATTAACTAATTAATTAGTTAATGGACTTCTGTTTTGGGGTTGTAAAATTATAAATTCCATTTAGAGTTCATGTACATATAAACTTGAAAATAGGAATGCAAAATGCCTTTGAAATAGTTACAGGTAGCCTATATACCGGTATATGAGGCATATAAAATCATCAACCATGCAGTAGGCCTATACTTTCACAGATCAGTTTAGTGTATAGAAAATTAGAAGCATCAGTATGTTTAATTCAGCTGCCAATTACAATCTTCTTGTTAATATTTACTGGTAAGCATGCCACATGTAGGCCCCTAAACGTATACTACACGGACCCGGGCCTATTTTCAAAAGTGGGTTTCTGAACTATAGTTGCAAGAGAATGTATACGATGGGGAGCATTAGAGGGCGTACCGACATCATGGTGTTCCACTAGCCCCTATCTAAAATGGCCAGATTCAAGAAAAAAATAATTTTATACATTCGTTGGTAACTTATATGCTAAAGCTGTATAGGCTACCTGATATGTGAGGTTTAAGTTAAGCGGAATAAGTTATTTGTTCCATCAAGAACATATCTTTCAAAAACTTCGTGAAAAACTGCTGCTTAAGAGAAGATGTGTAGCGATATCTTCAGGTTAAACTGAACGTTTTGTTGCCTTTTGCTCCACAAACATATTTTCCTCAAACATCAGCTGAAGTGAAAGTGCTGAATGTTGGACACAAATTCATAATGATATGAAATCCTCCCATATTTTTCATTAGTATAGTTATTCATGTACCAAACTGGCCCAATATCTAGGTCAACGTTAATATTAAGGTTATATTAATTTAATTGCATGCTATATAAATTCGACAAATGCAGCTAAGAAAACACAACACATGCAGATCTGTTTGATCCGTCCTTATATATTTTGTCAAGATTAATCACACTGGCACAGGGATATCGACTAATTAAAGTCGATAAATTATCTCATGTTCTAGATC
>JAVFBZ010000871.1:0-12632 GCA_032466195.1 Katharina tunicata
AGTTAAACGTTGCACATCTGCATATGGAGAAGACTGTTGTGTGTAAGTGTCAAAGTGGTATGCTATATAGTAACAGAGCTACAATGTATGGTCTGGACAAAATATGGGGGGGCATGATAACAATACAGCCTGATTTAGGACTGGGTGAAGTATGGTCAGTATGATTAACACTATGTTTTCATGTTGCTACACTGTAAACATGGTTTCTGCCAGCACAAAGTATTTCAAGCATGATGAGATGTCATGACGGAGAAACCATTAACACATCCAGTTAATTTGTTTTACGTCAAACACACATTAAATAAATTTGTCACCAATCTCGTCGCCTGGCAACCCCTGTGACAGGACTGAAATTGACATTTCTACAGGGTAGAATATTACCAAACTGCAAGATCAAAGTCAAACGAATTATATTTTCTGTAAATTACTCTACTTGTACTTATTTATCACATGTCTAAGCATCGATCGTCAGAACCTGATCACAATATTAATAATAAAGATCGACTAAAATATTTCGCGCAGATAGGTTTGGGATAAGTAATCATGGATGTCAGACACAAGGACAAATAACATGGCTGAATCCGGAGATTTGTTTACGCCTCCGGGATTTCGGACTTTCCACCGTCTTGATTGTCAGCGGAAGAAGTCTAAGCGGTGGCAAAGGGTGCGTTTATTTTCAAGGTTCACAGAATAGAGTTTTCATCACATAAAGTTGTATTGAAAGAGGGACTAAGCACTATTCGGAGACGATAAAAAGAATTAAGACGGAACAATAGTCGAGCAGGAAACCACCACGTACCGCCATCTAATTGAACACTTAGCATACGCTGTATTGACGCAACGTTGACTTCACACTCTCAATTCTTGAGTCTATATGATCCTATTGACCTATTTCTACCAGTCAGACAAGTTTAATCAACTGGACTTCAGCTTACTGAGTGGTTCACAACATCACTTAGTTATGTCCTTTGTAGTTGAAATGACCTTCGCAGCACCACTAATGTATTGTGTGTGCTTAGCTCTACGAAATTTGCACCTAAAGGACCATTTACGTACATAATCAGTAATGACAAATCGTTTACAACTTAACCTTCTGTTACTGGCTGCGCACTTCAAACGTTGTATTACACTGCCTGTCACTCGTGGGTCCCTGTCCGAATTTAGTGCAAAAAGACCGAATGGTACACATTCATTGTTTCATAATATTTTACCAAGTCTTTTTTTTTTGAAAAATACAGCAATTAAAAACAGAATATTGTATGTATGTTAGTATTGGCAGCTATGATGAACATCTGATAATTGACGCGAAAGGCAGTATCACATATTGGTTCGTGGAGAAGTCATATTGTTTCAGATTAACTAAAACTATGATTTTCACGTCCTTCGCGACGTTTTGCAGACAAATTACAAACGGTATTTTCGTTTTTTGGGATAACACTTTCTGATACTGAACAGATTCTAGTTCAGATAATTTTGCAGGATGAGACCCTTATGGGAATCGAACCCACGACCCTTGTGTCGGCTGAGTGGTTTAGGTGGCCAGCATTTACTGTTGGCGACTTGGTGCCGGACTCTGAGGGTCGTGGATTCGATTCACGCACTGAACAAATGGTCGATTATTTTACGTTTTTATTACAGCAGCATGTTTTATGTTGTCACTTAAATTGTGCATTTCATTTAGTTTCCACAAGAATGTCAGTAATTAAATAGTAGGCACCTCAGGATTGGTTTCAAAAGAAAGTGCATATACTTTGGGGATAGTATGTATTTCATGATTCGTACAATACTAGCACATTATAACATGTTCTGTAAATAGTCCTGTTCAGATTATATTTCACGTCACAATACCGAAACCCTGGAAACATAAATATTACAAAGAAGAACAAAAAGAACGTGAATCTGGACTGACTGAAGTTGGCTGAGCCCTCTCTAAACACACGATGCTGATCTCTCGGTTTGGAGATGAACATTTACGGACAGCATGTGAGATGTGTTCACGCCTAGGTACTTTCGGAATTTCCACAATCTTGATTGTCAGCTGATGAAGTCTAGGCAATGGGAAAGAGAGCACTCATTTTCAAGGTTCACAGCACAAAGTTTTCATCACGTAAAGTTGTATTGAAAGAGGGTTAAGCTCTATTCGGAGACGACAAACACAATTATGGAGGTGCTTTAATGGAACAGGAAACCATCATGTACCGCTATCTAATTGAACACTTAGCATAGGCTGTATTGATGCGACGTTGACTTCGCAATCTCATTTCTAGAGTCTAGATGATTATATTGACCCCATTATTCAGACAGACAAGTGTAATGAACTGGATTTCAGGCCACCAAGTGGTACTTAATGGTTACTCTAGACTTTGGAACGTCCTTCACAATGCCACTAATCTATTTTACTTACATATATAATCAGCTTTCCACAGTGAACACCACGCATGTGTATTTAAGCACGTTAAAAATAAATGCTGGAAAAACGATTGTAATCTAACCTATTGTTAAAGGCCATGTACTTCAAAAAATATATTTTCACTGGCAGCCGTTCTTGAGTCCGTGTCTGAATTTAGTTCAAATGCGGAATGAAATTATTGTTCTTAGTTATGATCCACGCAGACCTTTGGAGAAATAAATGCAAGCGGATCAAGGTAAGTTGACAATCTCTCCTGTGCATGGATTTTCGGTCAAATGTATTGAACGCGTTCGTCCTCTTGTTGGGCATGCAGGAGTGTAAGAGAACATGTGATAACTAATGTTATCAACCGGACATTACTTCTTTCCATGACTAATACCACGTATTGTTTTACTGCTTCCTCGAAATATCAACAAAAAACGTATCTGTGTATGTCACCGGATTCTATCCTTCAAATTATAAAAAAAACTGCTATCACTGCCAAAATCCAAATGTCATCAAGTTTTAAATTTGTTAGTAGATCTATTTGTAACATACATACCTCGACTATATTGCTGCACTCATTTAATAGATATACGTGAAATATCAAAGTTCAGGCGAACAGAACAAGGCTCTTTACAATTACAATCTATGCCTTACCGCAATTTTAGTTGCTGAAGATCTTCAACAATTGAATTGCGAATCGTGGAGAAAATGTGTTGAGCTAATATAAAGGTGTCATAGACTTTCCTCCGTGTTTAGCTACACGTATCACAGGGCACTCTGTGGAATGCCTAACATGTATATTCATTAAAGTTTAAATATATCTTGTAACTCAAATCAAATGTCCAAATTAATGTTGCAGATTTCATTCGTCTTCATTATGTCTAGACAAAACTGAAACAATCAAACACAAAAAACACAATAAAAAGGCAACACCCGGGAAATAACATATTCTGTCAAAATTCATAACAATAGTATGTCGATCCTGCGGCCTATATAAATGTTTGCCCTTAAGTCAGATACGACTTAAGCATGTGCAAACAGATTTTTTGGTTCAAAATCTGGCATGACAAAAACGTGACATGAATACGGAAAATGTGACACATCCGTGGCTTTATAATATTCAAAATATCCAGAAATACATGTAACTAACAGAAGATTTCATTTCTGTCAGAATGAACTCCTGATTAATGATGGGAATGTAAATAGCACAGATTACTTCGGGGAGAAGCCGTAATGGTACTGATTAAGCCAAACTATGATTTGTCACGTTCCGCGCGCCTTTCTGCAGACACATTACAAACAGTCGATCTTTTTTATGTTCTAATTACAGTAACATGAAACCAGCATATTAATAGCAACTGTTACGGAACGAAGAAAGAAATACTTACCTACATGTACATGTTTGATTTCTGTTTTTAATAAAATAAATTATATGAATTAAGTAAAATTTCGTGACATTTTCGCACTGTGTGTTTCACATAAAAATGTTCCAGCTAAGTATTTTTAGTTTTTTGCCACGTGCACTGGTTCTCACGCTGAATGTTGTGTTCGTTGGTTTGGTTGAGGTTTTGTGCCTTCTTGTTCTACTTGTACCAGAGACGAGCAGATACGCTAGACATCAACAGCTCATAGGCCAGCCAAAAGCAAACGTAATGACGGACGATATCAAATCGCTAGTTCTGGGTAGCTCAAGGTTTGTTATTCCAAGACAAATATATTTTATAAAACATGGAAACGCATAACCTAAATAAGAAAATGTTGTCACTTAAAATGTACATATCTCCTTTTATTTAGTTTGCTCAAAGATGTAACTTCACGTAACCAAGAGGATAGTAAGCATTTTTGGTTTCAAAATATGTATAGTTCACTATAAACGAACTCTGACTTAGAGTGTGAGTTGTTTTAAATAATTGGCTGTTTTGTTAGGCCTGTGTTAAGCACAAGCTCACGTACATGCATTGCTTTGTATACGGTAACTGAATATTCCGTAAATGCTTAAAGTCACATTTGCACTCAAAATAAGCGTATTTCAACAAATTGAGCTTACTTTGACTTTACAAAGTTTTGAATTTGTTTAGAAAATTAAAACAATGACATAGAAATAAAAAAATATTCAGTGAGTACAAATCTTCTACAAGCGTGGAGAAATTGCGTACTGAAGCGATAAACCTCATTATTCTTTTCCGCATGTTGTCAGCCATGTTTGTTTACATATAGAGTTATATGATTGCTGTGCGCATGCTCTGTTTGCACCTTATAATAATATTCTGAAAGAACTTTCAGTATAACGCTTTTTAATTAGTTTTAAACTTTGACTTAAGGTACAAAGTTGGGAGTTGAATTATCGAAATGCTTCCTATTTTTGCTTGTTTAGAAAAATATCTATAACTCATACAATCCTGTGACAAGACCTAGATAACTATTTGTTTGGTGACTTAAAATATAATTATTTTCATAGAAAACTTGCTATTTAGCAATATTCATAAACCATTTATGTTGTGAATGTGATTAGATTTTAATATTTGCCACTACTTACGCTACCAATGTAAACGTTGAGGAAGGGCGTGCAAATGTACAAGAGTAAATAATGTGGTGTCAGATATCTTATATTGTCAACTCGCATTACAAATTATAGGCGCCATATAAACAGAACTGTTGCGGATCTAACATATATTCAATTTAATTTTTATAACGTTCCAATTATGTTTTTAAATGCAGACCGAAATACTGTTTTAATTTTCAAAATGTTTATTAAAAGTATTATTTGGTTATTTCAACATATACAGAGCACAGCATATATAACAATAACGGGTGTTTCAGGAACTCAATGAATCCACGAACGCTCCAAGTGACGTTTGTACTTACATTCAAAAGGGCTAAATTATTGCGGAAGGGATCAATGAAAGAATAATGGCTTCTAGAACATTGACGCAGTTCAGTATTTTTAAACGTACAATATAACAATTTACAAAAACTGTGTTTGTGATTGTGAAGGTTTAACTTTATTTGTTTATGCACAAGCCATGTTTCGTATATCGTAATTGAAACAGAACACAATGTATTTTCATTGGTTATTGAATGTAATTCCACTTCAAAATAACGAAACCTAGAGTAGAACATGCAATCCTTGTTTTAATTAAAAGACTCGGAATATATGCACTATTTTGATAAACTCACAAGTTCCGGTGATATTTATTGTATTACACTGGCTCTCGTTTGTTAAATGCTTTATGTTAATGGCAATGTATTTTGTAAGCTAGACTTTAGACCGAATGTCAAATTCAATGTAATTCATTACGAGTCCTTGCTGTTAAGTTGGTGTTGGATCAGATTCGTCTGTTATCTGCCCTCTCGTGAGGTATAACAAAGTAACATAGGCATAACATCAATCTAATGAGTCCCAACCTTGTGATCTAGGGTTGAGAATTCCAGTAGTCCAGTTTATGTTGGGCACTGCGATTGTTACAAGTTAGATAATGATTCCATGTTTGCCACTGTAAAACACCAACAACCGGTTGCCAACTTTTTGCATATTTTTTGCCTGATATCATACTCGATGAGAAACCACCAATAATCCGTTTTTACCATCAAAGGGTGGAAAATCATGCCACATTCCACATAGAAATGTGTCTGCAGGGCACAGCACAGATTGTGGACATCGGGAATACGTACGACGCCATAAGACAATCTGTAAATATGACTAGATTCACACAAATTACCAAATAATAGGACTCATTGGTATTTATTTTAACGTTATAATTTTCAAGCGTTCTCTATATTTATTTGGTAGCAAACTATATGCGAAAACATGACTGAGAAAAAAATTCAAAATTATGTATGTTAGTACGAAAATTTAGGACACGTTTCTAGTACGAAAATTTAGGACACGTTTCTATGCTAAAATATTGAGAGGAAAAAACCTGTAACTCAGTTCTGTCAGCAACCGAAGTGTGTATTTAGCTAGAACCCAGAGCCATATTCTCTGAATTCTAAAATTACTCTGTGTTTTATTTATCTGATTGCTGTATAAAGTCGTTTTAAAGTTAAAGGTGAAGAGGTGATATGTCTGTGTGCAAATCACATTCAAGTAAATGAGGTATTTACAAATGAATAGATGACCGAGGGCTGTATGAGTGTACACTCATGGTATGGGCATACAACATGTACATAAATACCACGTTAGAGTCGGTGTTTTTTTGTATATAATCATTTGATTTTTGTTAAATCAAACGAAGATATGCGTTTTCAAAATGCGTTATTAATTCAACTGATTTCCTGCTTCAAACTAATATCGAAGATGTAGAACAATGCTGATCTATCTATACCCAATAAATATTAACACACAACCAACTTCCCGTATAAACTGTATACTTAATTAGGCGGAATTATTGTGAAGAATCGCCTTCTATGTGAATCCGGCGATCAATAACACTGATGTAAGCATTGACTGCTACCTCATGTTTTCTGACCAAGAGACACTTCAGCCAGGACAAGACTAGATGCAAGCCATCCATGCTGTGAGAGTGGTTCTTTCCTTGACATGGGTGTTTGGTTTAATTTTATTCATATTACAAACAATTGGGAACTGTGATATAGTTGGTTGTTTATCCAGTGGTCCGGACAGCTGTCTTATTAGGACAAAATAGTTGACTTCACCGAGCGATAATAATACTCAATCTGTGTCCTTGCTTTAGTGGGTAATTTAATTACGTTATTGGTGGAATACGTTGGAAGTTTCGAAAAATTACATACTGATTGATGCAATCAAAGTAGTTATTGGTAACACGCAGTTGAGTTAAAAAACGTGTGATTATTTTATTTAAAAAATTGTAAATCTTTACGAATTTGATCAATCTGGTGAGATGTGTGCAACTTTGCCTTACTATAATAATTTCATGACAATTAATTGATTCAGTTATACGAATCCCCGATAACATTTTAATGGCCAGCATTGCGACTCATGCTCAGAGGAAGAAGTGCACACTGAGAACTGCGTTTCTTTGGGCCAGAAGTTAACAATCTGCTAGCGTGTGCGTTAGACTCATCCGTCTCAAATTAGTTTTGCGGTTCCAATTGGGACTACAACTGTACTTTTCAATATGGACATACATATACTATAGACTGAATGGGGATTTCACTACTTCCACATATATGTTTTTGAAACATCATGATTTCAGTAATATTTGTATTACATACATGAAGCTGCAACGTAAGCCAACAAAGTCATCTCGTTATAATTTCATCCTCTTCCCATTTGTGAACTGCACAGCATCCACGAGGCCATTCGTTATAAAAGTGGACTGTGAGTCATAGAAATGAGAAAAAGTGCAACAGGCTTCAATGAAAGACGACTTAGCTTGAATTCAGGGAAGTAATTGATTTGTTATTAGGTAGAGAGGAGAGTTTTAACTTTTTGTGTAGTTACAAAATCATTATAATTCCTATTTCTCCCAGTGCGTCAGCTCCCTACAAAATTATGACAGATACCATATCATCTGACCGGGGAAGAAAAACAGATTATAAAGTACCTTTAACTTGCATATTGTGTAAACTTAAGTGAAATTAAGAAACTCAAATTTAAAAAAAAAACAAAAAACGCAGACCACATGCAAGTTGTAATTTAGTTACTTTTGTGTAAGCTTTTATAGAATCGTACACCTTGTAAATAACACCTCAACAACACTGATGTAAGCATTGACTGCTACCTCATGTTTTCTGACCAAGAAAGACTTCAACCAGGACAAGACTAGACGCCAGCTATCAATGTTGTGAGAGTGGTTCTGTCCTTGACATGGGCATTTAGTTTAATTTTATTCATATTACATACAACAAGGCCAACAAAGTCATCTCAATATAATATCATCCTCTTCCTATCTGAGAACTACACAGCATCCACGAGACCATTCATTATAAAAGTGGACTGTGAGTCACAGAAATGAGAAAATAGTGCGCGAAGCTTCACGGAAAGACAATTTAGCTTCATTTCAGGGAAGTGGTTGATTTATTCTTAGGTAGAGAGGAGAGTTTAATTTTTTGTTGTGAAATAATTATAATTCAGATTTCGCCCAGTGCGTTAGCTGCTTGCAAAATTATGACTGATATCTTGTCATCTGATCCGGGAAGAAAATCAGATTAAAAAGTACATTTAATAATGTGTCAAATAAGGTGAAATTAAGAAACTCAAATAATAAAATTAAAGAAACACAGATCACATACATGTAGTGAT
Organism: Katharina tunicata; assembly: GCA_032466195.1. NCBI lineage: Eukaryota > Metazoa > Mollusca > Polyplacophora > Chitonida > Mopaliidae > Katharina > Katharina tunicata. The sequence continues at coordinate 8,622 of JAVFBZ010000871.1, forward strand.
TTAGTTACTTTTGTGTAAGCTTTTATAGAATCACAACACCTTGCAAATTTAGCAAAGCAAGGTAAAAATGAGATTTAAAAAATAAAAGCCCAGTATGCATGTTTCTTACAAATTGCAAGCCCCTTATCCTATTTAAAAACCTTAGTGTGATAAGTGCTTGCCTGGGTAGCATGTGAACAGTATTGCACCCTTTTAAGCTACGGTGCCAGACAAAGCAACTTTTCATCTGAGGTCTATCCAAGTCGTCTGTTTTTCAACAAGGATAAGTGACATTGCAACACGGAACAGCAATTACCTCTAGTGATCCAAAAACACTTCAGCATTTTGGAATCCATGGAGTGAACTATCAAGGCACGAGTGATCAATATCATTCATTTGAACATCTGTAGATCTCGCAGTTTCTGCCCACCAAAGGAATGTTTCCATAGCTGTAGACTGTTCTTATATTATCAAGGGCTCTTGTTCAATAGCAATGCGCCACAAACTCACTGACGCTCAAAATGATATTACAGTTTGCTTTTGAACCTTTTTTGCTAGATCAGTTTGCTATAACTATTTTTTCTACTGCAAATAATTTTGTCTATCGATAATATTCAATCTTGTCCATGGAAATGTCGACTGGTCAGTCTGAAAGTTTTACAGATGTAATGAACAAAAGAACAAACAATAATGCTGTGATGAAAATAGAGAATACCGTAAAGTTAGTCAATTTTCCGATAACTTGATATACTTAAAAACAGGGAGAAATGTTTTCTATCAAAGCTGATTTGCCCGTGTGTAAAGCAGATTCCGTTCCAATACCGAACGTACATATAACAGCCTTTTCTGTAGAAAATAGTGTGGTGTGGATGACAAACGCTGCTTGAATTTATGGACATAAACAATTATTATCATTGAATTTGATTACTTTTGCACAGAAAACAAATCTCATAAATGTTATCCAACTGAGTAGATTCGGTTATGGAGTGGTTTGGTCACATTTGTGATGAATACCATTTCTTATTTGTTTGACATTATTCGAGCAAAATATTTACATTATCAACATAGATATTATAAGCATTAGCTGATTAAGAATCTATTCTATCTTACAATGTTACTGATCTACACCGACTTTGTGACTTCATTGCTGAAGGCTTAAGACTATGTGATTACTACTATGTATGTATATGTCTGTAATTATTGTTTAGTCACCATAAATGTCTGTATTGAAAGTTACATCTCGTACCACCCTGATTGGTCAGAGTGAATAAAATGAATTGAATTGTTAAAACTAAGCAAAAATAACGCGATAAAACTCAAATGCACATTTTCCATATATAACTGACGATGGATTAAGTCACTAACTGTAAGCTTGTATACTCAAGTTAAAGTTCATTTTATTCACTCTTTGCCACTTAGTGTGGCACGAGAGGTACACATGTTACACGATTGAAGGTGATTGATTGACTAAAATATCAATATGGACAAGAAGGTATTTTTGTCGCATTATTTTTGCTTAGTTTTATCCAGCTTTTTCGCAACGTCCAAGTTATTTGCTAAATATTAGTTTGTGAATACATATGAGTAAATACTTTCCTGCAGCGTCCATTTGCGCGCATCGAGTAGAAATAACAGGGTAAATTATAATCATTCGAACAACAACAATATGGTATATATTTTTTTCTTCCGTTATAACATTTGAAACCAAGCAACGCTTTCAACTTTAAATGATTAATCCCCACCCTAAAGTACCAATTGTCAGAAAACAGATAAATACGTTATCTAACGAATAGTTATGCACAAACTGATCTGTCCACCTCCTTTAGTAGCATCAAACTACAGAATTTAAATATGAGAATGATCCATACGTAAATTACCAACGAATATAATTAATATACGCCGTCAGGGTGGGTCATTATGATTGTTATCACTGGTCAAGTGAGTGGATCTGTATGAAACTCAAACAGACACATCACTGGCCGTTAGGTGTGGATATGCAATGAAGATAAGTTTAGCTAATGGGTCAAATAATGAGTTTTTTTTACTGAATCAGCAAATTCAAGTCTTACAATTTTCAGATTCTAGACTTATAGAAACAGTACGAGCAAGTTTCTTTTTAGTATTACTTTGTGTTCTTTGGATAACGTTATCCGTACTGCAACTATTATAAGAGAATTGATGATGGCAACATGTTTAATTTACAAGTGCAAATAAACTGAGATTCTCTCAGTGAGAACACCACTCATTGCATATTTTAAAACCATAAATAGAACAATCATATTATAATAATTGTCGTTACTTACATCTTTGAAATAATATATACCTTTCCTTTATAATGTTTAATAAAGCATGCTACATCAGCATTTAAGGTAACATTGTTAATCGCTGAAAAAATACACATTTCAAAGAGTGTAGGTGTAAACATCTTTCGTACACACATATATATTTCGGTATAAATGTAGAGAAAGAACATTGTGCTAGCCTCCACCAGGATTCGAACTCGGGTCTCTGGCTAGCAGGGCGGGCGCTCTGACCGATTAAGCTACAGAGGCTCACGGTAGGACTAACGAATTTGTATCCAGGTAAAAACTGCGACTCTTTATCTACGGTAAGCATTGACACAGGGACACGAGAATAGCGTCTATTTTATCTAGATATTACCTACAAATGTGTTTGTTGTCTTAGGTTATTCTGGTAATGGCACTGTTCCATACGTGTAGGTAATGTTTGTATAAGCATACAACACACGAACAGGGATACAGGCGCATCCGCTGTTATATTAATGGTATTTGATAAATATAATTACTTTCAATACACGATCGATGCATCATCTATATTTGTATCGCCTGTAAGCTGACGGTAATTAGATCTTAATTCATGATCATATCAACTCCAGGTAACCAGAAGCAGGTGGTAATTGCGATTCCGTGGTTTCGTCAACACCAATAGACCATTCGAAATCATGCTTCCTGCTAAACTCATTGAACATTCTATGATAATTAAAGCCCGAGCACCGTCAAGCCAGAAGCTTATACTGAATCATCACCCTTCGTTTAAGGAACCACAAGCACGACAATGGAACATCTTTTCATCTCAGATGAGCCTTTAATTATAACATCCAAACGAACACAATAAGCAGGAATCAGACAGACCATATCACAACGCATTTATATGTTAGCAAGCTAATGGTGGTATCGTTTTAATTAAGGGACAGTAATCTTGCCAGTCACGGGAAACATATGAACTGCAATAACATCTTGGTTGAGAGTATAACGTTACACAGATATGTTATATACCACAACATGTTTAATTGTTTGCGTAATTTAGTATGAGTTTGCGACACAAACGTTTAATTCCACCGCAGGTTCATGTAATTCAGACTATATGCTTTTACTGATATATCGACCTATTTAAATAAAAAAAAATCTCTTTTTTTTTTCAACGGTTATGGGGATGTCACCAGAGAAGAATTGTAGGCAAGTTTTCTAAATTACCAAATATGTCGAATGTTTGGTTGTTGTATTTAACACATAAATAAATGGAGTGAGATGTTGTTATATAGTGGAAATGCAAAAATGTCCGATATGAACATATTGTTCTTGCAAGCTTTTTTAAATTAGATAACCACGCAAGCAAAGGTGTGCGTTAGCAACTTCGGATATACATACATACATACATACATACATAATTTGATTTATTGGTGGCCCCATTCAACAGAATGATGTGCGCTATGACTAGGTTTGTCTCATAGTTAAAAAAAACATATACTTTATATACTAAGCACTCAAACTACTATATTATTACACAACACATATACCGAACATTTCGACAGGTAACATGAGAATAATTGCTACATACCGAGGGATAGTTTAAGGTTAAACAATGACTAGTTCAGTACATATTACAGAATAATTGCTACACACAGAAGGGTAATAGTCTACAGGTTAGACAATAATTAGTTCAATACATACACATTGACAGTTCACAAAAACATAAAGACAACTACACACACTACTTAACTAGAGGTCAAAA
>JAVFBZ010000892.1:14384-31264 GCA_032466195.1 Katharina tunicata
AAAATTGTTACTCTAACACAACCGAAAAACGTGAAGTTTAAGTGTTATCGCTGAAAAATAATGTTCCTCGAGTGCTTAGTATGACAGCATGAATGTTGATTGATTGACTGATGATTATGAATATATTATGAATGTTGCTTATTTTATTTACCGAGATCACCAAAGAAAGAACAAAAACGTTAAGCTTAAATGGCAACAAACAGACTTGTACCTTGCGCCAACTCAGCCAATTTTATGGGTTTCTATTTCTTCCAGGTAAAAGGAAATCCACAACATCCAGTTCTGCGGCCTCAACCTCATCAAGTAGTGCTGCTGCAGCTGCTGTTGATGCCAGTCTCTCGATGCAGATGATGTCACCTTTTGCCAATTTCATGCCTGGGATGGACCCGAACATGCTGTCTTATATGTACCCTGGAATGTCAGGTTTTTATCCTGGTCTTGGAATGCCAATGATGCAACCAGGATTCTTTCCAGGTAATTAAATAGCCTTCCAAAAACAGTTTCAGGTTATTGACACCATTCCATGTTAAATTGTTCACGTGGTTAGCAATACATTTCTGTCCTGCTGATCTTTAGGCAAAGGGGCGTCAGGAATGCGCCATTTTAGATATCATGTTTTACATTCTGTGCTAACCCTTTGTCGTCTGTATGGGTGTTTGGGCGGGATCTCCCGTGCCCTGGTGCCCTCTGAGCTAAGGTGCATCAGTATGTTAATTTGTTGTGGTGTCTTGGGTTTATTTTATATCCTGTAATTGTGCTGTGGTGTCTTCTGTGTTGCCAATGTCGTTTGCGGGTGGTTGGGTGGGAGTCTCCAGTGCCCTGGTGCTCTCTGAGCTAAGGGGCACAGGCTGCCGATTTGTTGCGGTGTCCTGTTGTGTTAATGTTATGTAAATGTTTTGTCCTGTCTTGCATGTTGTCAGCGTCATTTAAGGTGGTTTCCTTTGCTGATTGGGCTGGCATGCCTTCATATGAGGCAAATAACCTTAAGTACACCTAAAACCCCAATGAAACAAACAAACAATCGTTTTTATCATTGACATTGATTTATTTCAACCATTAGACTAGGTAGCTTTCACATGAGAGAGAAAAGCTTCAGAATGGCATGCAGCTAGCAATATGTTTTAATAATAAATGTCCATTGAAATCTATTGTTCGCTTTATATGCTACATTTAGTGAAAAACCTGGTCAATTTGTGATGACAAAAAAATTAATTCAGTTATACTTATGCTGGCTATACAGTTTCCCTTCCAGTCTCAATCTGCAAAATTTACTGAAGTGATACCCTCCTAAACAACTTTCTGATTCATACAAAATCATATCAACTGACCGTAATGACTTATTTTTATTTTTACAGGAGCAGAGCACCTGTTTGCAGCATATGATCCATCAACTTATGGCACCCCTCTACCCCTGCTACAGATACCTCCACAGACCATCAAATCGGTGTCAACAAAACTGACTGAACCATGCTCTTCCCTAGCCCAGTACACTCAGGACTGTAAATCATTCGCTGATTTGAAAACTGCTGTCACTAGTGCTGACTACAGACTGGCCAGAGAAGCCAACGTCGACGTGGGTTATATTTGTAAGAAGTGTCACATGGTATATCCAGGCAAAGAGGCTTGTGTGAACCATCAGAGAAGTGTGTGCTTCCCGGGCAAGGCACCGGACAGTTTGAAAATCATGCTGAAGCTGGAACAGATCCAGTATGAGTGCCGAGCATGCCACGAAAAGACGTCTACCATTCACGAATTCAAAGTTCATTGCCAAATGGAATCTCACAAGACAAAGGCTTCTAAGTATCGCCAGCATCACCAGCAACAAACTGGCTCCTCCCAGTCGAACCACCAGTCCCGAAAATCTTCCTCTTCATCGAATCTTCCCTTCTCTTCGCTGTCAACTGGAGACAAGCGCAATTCATTCTCTGAACATCCAGAAGCAATGGCAGCAGCAGAGAAAATCCGTGCTGAGTTGCATGCACGACTTTTGGCAAACAAGACAGCAGTTTTCCCTAAATTGGAACCAAAAGTGAATTCAGTAGATAGAAATGTTAAAACTCCTGTGAAGACACCCTCTGTTGAAGAGAGCTCTGAAAATAAACCGTCGGAGTCTGCCAGGCCTATTGCTGCCACCAATGACACAGAGGTATCAGACGACACAGAAATGAAAACATAAATGACTAACGTTTTTTGGAAAACGATCAATGAATTTGTCTCTGCTGAAAGTGACAAAAACATGTACACTTTTTCTCAATGGCTGAACTGAAATTATGGATGTGTATTTACAGTGAAATTTATTTTATAGTAAATGTGGATTTTGTACACATTGTTCATCGCTCTTATTTGGGTTTCGCTGGTTGCATTGAACAATGTGTTGTTGTATAAAAGATGTCTATGACAAATATATCTATATATAAATACATATATATACAATTATATATCTAAATCATACATAATTATATGTAAATTGTTTACAATTGTTGTGCACAAATTTTGTGCAATAAAAGGCTTCCAATTTGAACATTTTATTGAAATCTATTGACTGGAAGAAACATAGCGAGTTTCTTTGAAAAATGTGACCAAAAATTGGCAAAATAAAAACTATGGACAAAGAACTTGCCTTCTTCAACCTAGGACTTCCATTTAAGGACAAAGTATTATGAGTCTCTTTTATTTGAGAACTCAAATTTCTAATGAAAGTATTTTGTGCGATAGACTTACATTCATGTAGTGTTATGGACCCTGTATATTAGAATTCCTCAAATAATTGTATGTTCGCTGTCCTGGCTGGTATTAGGAACAAAGCGATTTGCCCGCATTCATGTATGTAGATGTTTAGATGTTATTGAGAGCTAATTCGGGTGTGGTAGGACGTTGTTGTTGTTATTTGTTTTTTTCTTTATTTTTTTTTTTTATGTTTATGAAACAGAAAATTCCATCCGAGGGATCAATTAAGTTGACAGTATAGACTATATATATATATATAATGTTTGTTAGCGTCTTAGTACTGTACTAACATATGGCATTGGTGAAACTGATTTCTACAGTTTGAATGGAATTAGAGAATTATCCTCCTTTCCATTCTCTTAGGTACCTACCATACCTACATGTCGATGCAATGGAGGAATGGCTGTTGCTTATTTTGTCCTTTTATTTCTTGAGGTGTTATCTTGTGGTGATATAGGTAATAAAAGCTTTCTTCAATTAAATCACTTCTTTAAATTGTTGTGATGGTGTATTAAATTAAAAGAACACAGTCCCAGTTTAATGAATGTAAAGTATCTGCTTTCTCTTCGCTTTACAACTTTTAATAATGACGACCACTGGTTACATTCACAAAAAAAGTCCCGACACTTGTTTTATTGTTTGTTTTCTCATTGTATTTGTTTACTCTTTACGTCTCTGTGGCGAGTTTTGTCTACTAAGGGAAATCTGTATTATTACTGACCATGTCATGTATTTGTTTTGTAACAGTGTAAAAAGTACACCTTGAAGCCAAAGTTTATAATCTTTATGTTAGGGTTAATTATTTTAATTACTCAGACAGTAATTAGCTTTATTATTGGGCCAATTTAAATTTTAATTGCATTTGTATATTGCAGGGGATACATATTTTGTGACCATTTTTTATACGTTTTATTAAATGGCTTTTTGATACCTTATTTCAGAGGGGAGTTTGGGTCATTGTCCTTAAGCTACTCTGGAAATTTGGTCAGCAAGACTAATGTGGTTTTCAGGACTCTGATATCGTCGTGGTAATATGTTTGTTATTTACCTGAATTTGCTTGTGCTATCGACATTTGACTCAAATTCAAGGTAAATTTGGTCAGTGTTTGTACAAAATGAGATTCTGTAGAAGGAAGCCCTGTAGAGCAGCTTGCCTAATCATGTGCTAATTTTCTTTTCTTTTTTTTTTTGGCTCTTCCCTATTTTAATTGTTTTTGGAGAGATATTTTCCAAATTGTGATGCACTGTACAATGATAACGATTCAGGATTTTTTTTTTTTTTTCCCAAAATGTGAATATCTTATTATTTTATTGATAATATATCCATAATTTGTCATCAAGATGTTGAAAAAAACTTGGCTTAAAAGTGACTGAAGTCATTTTTATGAGTGAAGTTTGCGACCAACGGGTCTTTCATTTCTTTGGTAAAATTGTTTCTTTCTATTTTAATTATATAACTATTAATTAATTGTTCACTTTGAGGCTTCCTTTTTCTACGAATGTGCTAATATCTTCATTTTTTTTTCTAATCTCTGTGAACCACATGCCAACTTACTTCAACTTTGTTTTTTTTTTTCATAAAATTTAAGCATTTTAGATCAAGGCATTCATTAGCATTTATAGGTATAAATTTAGAATATTGGTATACCAAAATGTATGTGAAATGAAATAAATGGACAATAAATGGCCTATTGCTGCTTTTTGGGTTGATATTTGTAGAATAAAAAAATTAGATTTATTAAAATCTATTCTTTTCAAACTTTTGAAAAAATATTTTGTTTGAATTGCTTTTTGTTTATGTATGTAGCTTCATTTTTTGTTTTTATTATAAACCTTTTCAAAACTGACTTGAACCACAAGTGGAATGTATATAAATTTTAAGACATTTGTTTTCATGGTTACAAGTCTGGTTCACTTTCCTAATAAATGGCGGTATATATACGATATCGCTAACGTCCATTTGTGCGTAATTTGTAGATTTTTTAAATCGTTATTTGTGTTTTGTCAACTGGGATCTCATTTTAATGATTTACAAGTAAATTAGCAATCTTCAACTAGAAATAAATATGTTTGATATATATATAGACCATTAGGGCTTCTTCAAAAATAAAAGCCTATATCAGCTTGAACTGACAGACAAATGTATTAAATATAACATTTCTTACACAAACTAGAAAGCAATGTATATTTGGATGCACGATGTCCATTTGATAACATTTCAATCGTATTATTATTTTAATATTAAAGGGAATTTATTTTCCGTATACCTTTTTTTTTTTAAAGATCATTAGTTATGGCTATTCTTTTCTTTTTTTAACGCTGTTTATCATCATTGTTTTATACAGTCTAATCAGAAGCTCGTTAATTTTTGTAGAAAATTTTATTCTTCTCTTTCTGGTATCTTGGAAATTTTGTCGCTCCATTTTCACGTCTGCTACAATTATACTGGGGCCGCCATTTTGAATGTCATACTGGAATAAGAAAATGTGTTGCTAAATATAAGACCATTTCCTGGCATTTTGTGTGTTATTTGTTACTATTATTGCGTCTTTAACACGTGTTGTGTTGTTTCTTTTGTTGAAGTAGGGCCAGGTGTTAATTGGCGACACATTTCTAACGATGAGGAGCGTCAACATCTTACACCTTAGCAGGTCTTCCATTTGATAAACAAACTACCAAAAGCAGTCTGATTTGGTTCTGGCAGCATAGTCGGGTCAGATCCGAGTCTAGGCATGCGGCACAAGAAGCTCATATTTAGCGACCTTTTAAGTTCTCTTACACAAGATCGATTTTCTTCTGCACCAAATAATTACGGACGACATTTCAATAACTCGATCGGCCAGCCAGCCGATCAAGGCATTTGGAGAGGCCATCACTTTCTTAAACTAATTAGCGTTTGCTGGCGGTCCTGCCTCTTCTGTGCTGATCACTGCCTCGACCACTCTCATTATTCCATCTCGCCATAGTTTGCCATGCATCGTTGGCGGGGTTATTATATTTTTTGATATTATGCTGATAGAGTTGCGAATTTCTTAAAGAAAACCCCGGCCAAGCCAGGCCACACAAAACGAGCTAATTTCAACTCCATGTCAAAGACGGGATTAAGCTCGTATAGCTGAAATGTCCATTGATAAATTTGTCCAGCGAACTGGATGCAAATGAGTTTTTGTTAAAACTCTTTTCTGATAGAAAAGAACTCTTATATTTGTTAGAACATTAGCTTTTTGCAGACGTGTTTTATCCACCATCAACCATAACAACAAAAAGTCGAAGGAGAGTGGGTAAAAAATGAACTCGATGGAATTCATAAGCAGAACGTGATACACTAACTTTCTTCTAACGATCCTTAATTTTTGTTATGCTGTATCCCTTAAAAACCAAATTAGCACCAGTCGCTTGGAAACGACCTAAAAAAAATTCAATCACATTTCAAATGAATTAACTAGATTACTGTCATTATTTTTCCAAATTGCGTGTCACCTTGACGACAAACCCGAGCCGAGTCACTGATTGGCTGTCTTGAATATGATGTCAGCAGTTAGAGTTAACGCAGGCGCATTTTTTTTTGCCACGACTTTGGTCTTGCCTTCATTAGAACCCCAATCAATATGTGTTTTAGCCTACTACTAATGAAGCCTTCTATATCTCACAGGCAACCCAAGTTCTAACCTTTCGACATTGCAATTAGTCGGGGCATTACAGCGAGTATCATTGAAAGAAGTAAAAAAAGCTCGCTGCTTGTTCTGATTGGAATGTCGTGAAAGCTCATGTCTTTATTGTCGTGTGTTTGATTGGAATTCTTCGCCGCGGGCAAGCTTGATTTTTCCGGTCTCTGATTATGAGAAGAGCAGAGCTCACGGATTCATTGATCGACCTCTAATCTACATACGTTAAACAGAAAGGGGCTAGGACAACTGACTTCGTTAAGGGGATTTTGTCAAGTGTGTTTTTTATGCCTTTCATAGACTCAAGTTCACCGTCATTGGAAATGTTATTGGCCTGTTGTATTGTTGTTATCGGATGGTCGCAATATGTCGGTCTAACAGTTCAAATGTCGTATCGGATCCTTTAAAGAAACTAAGTGCCTCAGGTTATCCTCGTATAGTCTTTAAGAAAAGGGGAAAATACTCCTGTTTTTAAATAAATGAAATGTTTAATTCTGATTAAAATTAAATAGAATGCACAATATGAACTTATAATATGTATTGCTAAGATACGATTTTGGGTTTATATATATTATGCAATGTGTTGGTAGAAAAATAATCCAATGTGTAGTTGCAGAATCGCACTTTCCAAAAAGATCCAGTGTGAAATATTAAAAAAAAAAATCAGTTATAATATAATTGCACCTGGAATAACAGGGATTTATCGAGATTTTAACTTCTCCAACTAACAATAGATTAATAGAGGTCATACCGAAGATCTATCGTTTTCTGATCTGCTCATTGTCCTTTCTGAACAACACAAACTACTGGGATTGTTTTCTGGGCGGGTTCATCACTCGAAGTATGGAAAACACAAGCATATATATAAACGAAAGAAAATGACCTATCAGAGAAACGCAAATCTCACGATAATTAGATTTTTGACTTCCACAATGCCGATCACATAAATTGGTGCAAAAGCGTTTCAATATTTTGGTTTCAACAACTAATTATTCGAAAACTCTGTTCACAATAAAGTCTCCACAAGTCGCAAACTTTGGGTTATGACATATTCGTGCATATCTAGCCCGCGAGAATGCGTTCTGTTGAGATAAACAACTCTAACTTGTTTAATGTTGTTACAAAACGCGTAATATTACACGTGAAAGCATCTGATGACTCCACCCTGTTTGTGTTTGATCTGGTCAAACAGCAGAGCATACATGGTGGTGATATAGGCCATCACTGCGTTCTAATATAGTTAAGCTTGTTCGTAAATGCATGTAGGCCTTTATGCTCTGGCTAATAACATATAATTTAAATTTTTGAGAAATGAAAGCGGGGAGGACTACCATGCAGGTCATAGCTGGTAAAATTGGTTCTTCATATGTGGATATTGTCTTTACATCCTTAAACAATAGTGTTTGGGTTTGGAGAGCTCGGTGATGTCAAGGAATAATAAAGCGCCCAGGTCTCCATAGTTGAAAGAGAAACAATTGTGTGGCTTCAATAGACTCGCCAATTGTCATTATAATCAGCACTCTGTCAGTATGCATTGAAGTTCCCTTTATAGAGAGATTGACCGCTGTTCAAACGGAACTCAACACAATGTACTTGTGGCTGTATGCTTAACGACTTAACTGCACCTCACGAATTATATTAGGGAAACTTTAATTTTCAGCTTTATCATTAGTACCAGGTGATCAGAGACTGTAGGAACAATAGACCAATGAAGAAATAGGCCTGGGAAAGTTTACCGGACCGGGCTCGCAAGTCATTTGCCAGGGCAGTCTTTTGTTTCCTTCCCCAACACCCTTTTCACGTTTATTTCCAGTAGCCCCTAACTCGCCTTTGTTCTCACTTCTCATGTATCAGCCAATAGTTTAGAATGTTTTGTTTTCCTCGCTGCCATACACTTGTCAGTAGTTAAAAACTTGCCAGTCGAGTTTTTGTTCGCTTCGCCAGTCATTCAAATGTGTCGGAATGTCTGGAGTGCCATAAAGACAAGGGCCAGTAAATCTTGAAGGTTGGGTCCCCTTAATTGTCCCACCCCTTTCAGTAGAAAACAACGATCCCGGATCCGAGGTGATATTATACTAACCAACCTGACTTCTGGCTTAGATAGCATATAAGTAGCAAATTGTTACCTGTTATCAGCGGGACTCTCTTCGCAGTCAAATTACGAAAAACTCAAATTTGGAAAACTGAGGAGTGGACTAATGTGGAATAAAGAAGTCAAATATGTAATCGGCTTCTTGTCTGTATATTTATTGTATTAAGTGAACAACTAAACACCATACCAATTCTATCAAATACCACGATGTGCCTATTCATTGTGCGGATGTCATATTCAAAGACACCATACGAAGAGGAGTATGCCTTTGGGCACAGCGGAACTTATTGAAAATTCGTTGTTATTACACAGAAAAAGTAAAATAGTATGCATCAATTAATTGCTAACGCTACCTATTTATCGTATATTTATTCTGATTTTGAATATTACATGACCACTTTCTTCAAGGTGTCAGTCAAAGCAAGTCACAAAGCAAAATGTATCTGAACTACAGCCATAGCTGAACTCACAATGAGTCTTCAAATCAACCACACAAAAAAATCTATCAATAAACCAAACAACCAACCAACCAATCAATCAATCAGACCATCTGCACGCACATGCATATAGATTACTCTTGACAAAAATATATAGAAATGCCTTTTCTCGAAATGCGCCTATAGGTTATCCAGAACAACTCAAGATTCAGGTCTATCTATATAGAAACTTGTCTCTGAGAATTTATCTAGAACATGAGATTATTTATCGGCTTTAACTAGTCGCTACCCCTGTGCCGGTGTGATTACTCTTTATAAATATATATATATAGAAACGGCGTATCTAAAGCTTTTGCGAATAACAATTTGTTAACAATTCTTTTTCCTGAGAGAGATGCTGGGCATATGTTAAAGTTTGTAGTTTTAATGATTAACGGATTAGGTCTACGTTAAACTGTACAGATGCGTTATACGGCTACGTAATATAGCAAAATCATTTTGTTATCTGCTCATAGTTGTGTTTTTAGCAGGTTAGCAACTTCTCGTCTAAATTAATTTGGTTTGTAAAGGGGCATTTTCAGTAAATATAAATTTTCCAAGATGTTTAGTTTTCCTTGAGCTAAGATTATTAACAGAAATATTACTGTACTTGTTTATTTGATTGGTGTTTAACGTCGTGCTCAAGAGTATTTCACTTATATGACGGCTTTGCATTGCCAGACTATATGGTGGAAAACCGGGAAGAAACCTCGCAAAAATCACCCGCGATCTCCTCGGCCACCGGAAACCCTCCTTATATACCGAGGGTCAACAAAGTGATTCGAAACCAAAATGTTTGTGAAATAAGGTTCATGCAAAAAGTTTCGAGATATACTATACAATAGCTGTTACATGATAATAAAACCAGACAAAACCCAGCGGAAATCCGCCATGGGTGCCGCAGCATACTGATATCTTTCTCAGGTAGAAGCTGCTGCTATCCGATGCATGCACGGATACGTCTAAATAAATATAAATGCAAACTTGCTGACTGTATCCGTTTAAAACATTAATTAGCGAGGGTTGATGTAAGGATACTTTATTCTTTTTTTTTTATAAACAAAAGCCCTTCCTGACAAGAGAACAAACGAATTATTGATCTATACGAGTCGATCGTGTTTTTATATTTCATGGATATGTTAAATAACAACTTTGTGACACGACTGACAATATTATGATCCGTAAACATAACCTTCTGAAAGCAACCTATAACTATTGCTGTAAGGAACTAACTTAAGATAGCTTTACTTGTATATGCACTTCTGTGTGGAATCTGCCCTAGGGCCACAGATCAGTCTATGTCGTCAGCCAAGAAACTTGTATATTTTTTACAATAGCTTCTGGCGGTTGCATATTTTGACTTATGTAACTCTGGTTTGCTTTGAACGGATCTTGCAATTTTAAATCCCTCCTAAAAGCCAGAAACATTGATGATGTGGTTTCAAGAAATAAAGACAGTTTTGTCTTCTTGTGACTTTTCTCTTTACATACTTTCAATAATACTTTGTCCAATATGGTTATTGTTTCGCCTGGTGGATTATGCCGGAATTTTGTCCATGTATTTAACCCATATAATCTTGACAAATAAGATGCCGTGACATATTCAAGCCTGTGTCTTGTCCGCAATTTTTGATTATCTGCCATTAGCGACTATTCATTCCAGGAACTACAGTACCTTGGTTTTATTGTCAAAAGTGAAACTATATTTGGAATATAATCCTAAAGGTTATATATTATAGGGTTATGAGTAGAGCCAGTTGATTAGGGTCGTCGACATCTTAGCACCATATATGGGCATAATATTTGGAAAATACTTAGCGCCTGTGTTTGCTTGTCATTACCAGTAAATGTTGACAACACATTCAATGAAAAATAAGCAACAGGTTAGAAAGATAACTGAACGATGGCCAATATTCTACTTTCAATTTAATTTGGCGGGTGGCTGGATTTGAGTTCCCCGTCCCCTAGCTAGTGGTCTATGATAAAGATTTTCACCAGGATGCCGTTTTGTTGTGGTGTCCTGTTTTTCGTCCTTTAAATGCCCCTTGATGTGTTGTGTGTTGTCAGGGAGGATTTTTTTCACCCAATGGGCTTATACGCGGCCATAGAGTGAAGTGAAGTACGGCATAAAACCCCAATCAAACAAATAATTTAATTTGTGGATTAGCTTTTCAGTTAAGATCGTCCCTCAATATTTTGGACCCCATACACACATTCCCCAGAAAGGTGAGTTTGACAATATTTCATTAAAATAAATACACACATAAGTTTTTGGCCAATCCACTAAAGTAAGCGATGTTTTATGAATGTGTATATTTTACAAAATACACATAGAATAATCTTTAATATATTGACTGAGCGTAGAATTAGTTTTAGAATGAAAATTGCCCATTATAAATTATAGCGAATTGCAAACGTCGCTGGTATAATTAATAAATACCCACGAAAGACATATATCATATATATAGGCCATTCGTGCGTAGAACACATTTATACAGACCCTATTCTATATTTGCTAAAAATTGCCCCGAATCATATCTTGAAGACAATTGTTAATGTACTTAGCAGATGTCTAATGCACAACCCTCCAAAGAAGTGTCGCCGAGGGCATTCTGTTTATAATTATACCCAATGATCATTTCAATGTGAAGGATCGCGGTGAAATAGGGATTTTGATTTTGACCGCCGCTGAAGAGGCACCAAACAAGGGGAGCGATTTTGATTAGACTCATGTGTTAACGACCCTCGCTCAGTAAGGCAGCACTCACTAGATGGTATAGGCTATGACCCACTTGCAATTATCACTTGGTCGGTAAATATATTTAGTGAACTTTTGAACTCGAGCCAAAATCCAGTTTTCTTATTAGGAGTACAATGGAGGCCTCGTTTCTCCCGGCCCAATCTATCCCTATTGTTCCCAGTTAGATTATATAAAGCTGTGGTGTTTGCATAAAGTAAATGCCACGCCCTTTTCCGGCCTAATGATCTTAACGACGCCATGAAATAAGTTAGTTTAGCTCGTGAATGCTTTAAGCTGTTGATATAATAACAGTAAGTTGTTAAAGTTAATGAACTAAGTTTAAATAATTTGAATTTAAATCGAGAAGTTTTGCATTTTAGAGTAGGCTACACTGACAATTCCAAAGAATGATTAAACATTTGTACTCGAATGGCTATTGTTGACTATGAACCATGAAGGCCTATATTCCTGTGTCTTCGTCGTTGAGCATGTTTAGTACCAGTATGTTGATTCGTTCTTCTTTTAAATTATCTAATTGAGGTAACGTGCTGATATATAGGCCCATATTAAGTAAGGGGTTGCTTAAATGACTCGTTTTTTTGGGTTTTTTTAAAATTTCACCCTCTGAAAGAAACCGAAATGACTTATGCATACTTTTAACGCGATCGTAAAAACGTAGACTTTAATATCTTTCTAACAATTCCAACCATCGTTTTCGATGTAGCCAACATCATAGCTTCTTCAAGAAGTTTTGTCAAATCCAAACAAGCGCTGCTTATTTAAGGGAGACAATTGTGAAAGTTCAGGGAGCCAACAGTTATCTACCCTGATTCGTAAACTTGATCCCAATCTGGCCTGAATATTGTCACTGATTCAGGCGTTGATTGCGGTATGCGACTTAATTAAACAATAAGCAAAAATATATTTAAAAAAATAAGAACACTATTTATAATACAACTTATTCGAGCGCATATGCCAGATGTACTTACATATAAGTTATAGCCAGGATGCAATTATTAGAAGAGAAAGACCATAATAATGTAAAGCTGTATAGACACGTAGGCTACGCTATGGAAGAAAAAATTTTCTTGGCAGAGAAAATATGCCAGAATTTATTTTTGGTTTGCATTGTGAATATAAACTTCGTTTTGCTTGAAGACCAACTATTATCAAGTTTTCAAAAGCGGAAAGAGGTACCTTAATCCTGGGCATAATATCATAATTAATTTCGTGTTCCCGCGCAGAATATAGATAAAAGCATGCCCTAGTAAAATCTCCGTTAGTGTAATCTAATAACATGCATGGGTATTAATAAACTAAGCTTGTCTGCCATGGACGGGAATCCATTTCGCTAGACAGATCATAAAAATGGCACGTCGCTTATGTGTATCATAATGAATCGAGAAGATAGGCTAACATTTTTTTTATATTAAGTATACTAACTAGCAATAGTTTAATCACATTTGTCTACCCAGAAAAGGCACGTCGCTATATTATTTTCATTATCGTCTACTCGATCTTATCATTTCTAATAAAGCCAAGTCGGGGAGGATTGCCTTTTGAAGAAGCTCTGCCTTGTCTTGCAGTCAGTATGTCAGTCCGTCCGGTACATTGTTCTAGTCACGGGCACTATTTAATTGCACCGACCTGGGCCGTGGAAAAGGCTGGCAGTATGACATATGAACACAGACACTGATCAAGTCGAATCTTCTCAGGCCATATTTTGTTTCATCTGTTAAAAAGTCTTCTTGGAGAATTTGATATCCCCGCTATTACAGAATAAAGACTTTCTACAAACGCACACAAGGAGATCACGCCCAGATTAACATTGATAGAAAACAGAATTCCTTTTTAACATTTATGGAAAAGTATTTTTTAGAAGAAAATTATCTTACGAACTTCATGGCTGTGACAGAAAGGTATCACACTCCGGATATACATAACAGAAAATACGGGCTTTAATCCTTCCTAACAGCTAGAGAATGGAATGCTCCAGAGTATGTTAGGCCTATATCATACACAAAACGGCCTGTATGAATTTCTAGTACTTGAATTGGCTAAAGAAGTATTTGATGGGATATGAAATATAAAATATAATTATGAGGACTAAAAAGACAACGAATAAAAGCCTCTAAATAAAGTGTGTTCGTATAGCCTATATATATTTAATTATGTTTACAGGATGCAAGAAGTAGGCTAGGAGAGAGAAATCGCAACAAAAACAAAACTCATGTAAAAATGTCTTATACTAAATGAATAAATGTTTCTGTTGGCCGAGTAAAACTGTAGACCTTTAAGTAGCATTGTAAAGATCAATTTTTTTAAATTCTACAACCAGCTTTATTTGACTTCTCATTGTCGGAGAGTGGTATTCTAATCCGAGCATTAATATCAGAATTAATCCGTGTTTTCTCAGCGGAATTTAGATATAGGCAGGCGGTTGTACAATGATAGTAAGATGGGTATTAATAAGCTGTCCTGGACTCGAATCCATTTCTCTAGGCCCATCATCAAAATGGCACGTCGCTTATGTATATCATAATGAACACAGAAGATAGGCTAACATTTTTTTTTATACTAAGAATACTAACCATATAGTTTAATCACATTTACCTACTCAACAAAAAAAAACGTGGTTATCTTATTTTCATTATCGTCTACTCATTCCTACAATTTCTAATAAAGCCAAGTCGGGGAGGATTGCCTTTTGAAGAAGTCCTGCCTTGTCTTGCAGTCAGTATGTCAGTCCGTCCGGTACATTGTTCTAGTCACGGGCACTATTTAATTGCACCGACCTGGGCCGTGGAAAAGGATGATATGAACACAGGCACTGATCAAGTCGAATCTACTCAGGCCATATTTTGTTTCATCTGTTAAAAAGTTTTCTTGGAGAATTTAATATCTCCGCTATAAAAGAGACAGAATAAGCACATTCTACAAAAATACCTGAGAGAATCACGCTCGGGTTAGCACTCTGATCGATTGATTGATTGATTG
This sequence comes from Katharina tunicata, assembly GCA_032466195.1. Lineage (NCBI taxonomy): Eukaryota > Metazoa > Mollusca > Polyplacophora > Chitonida > Mopaliidae > Katharina > Katharina tunicata. The sequence continues at coordinate 29,082 of JAVFBZ010000892.1, forward strand.
ATTGATTGGTTGGTTGGTTGGTTGATTGATTGATTGATTGAGTGAGTGAGTGAGTGAGTGATTGATTGATTGATTGATTGATTGCTTACTTGCTTGATTGATTGATTGACTGATTGCTTGATTGATTGATTGATTGGTTGATGTTATAGAACGGAATGTTGGTTGGTTGATGTTACAGAACGAAATGTCTCTTCTAGGATATAATATAGACGGACATTACGAGCTTTTTGCAACGAACATAACGAATATTACAGAACGGCATGTCCCATAGGATAACAGAAAGGACATGGCGAACTTTTCAAGCTGCTCAATGAATCTTACAGAACGGTCTCTTATAGGAGAATAGCATAATGACATAACAACCTTTTCAGGCTTCATAATGAAGAATTCGCGGAAGGATTTTTAACGAAAAAAATTATATTACAATATTTTTTATTCTACAGAATGAAAAGTCTAACGGGGTATATTTTTAAAAAAATAGGATGTTACGAGCCTTTTCAAGCTGCATAATGAATGTTACATAACGGAATGTCTTTTATGGGATATAGTAGAAAAGGGACATTACGAACTCTTGTGAGTGAGTCATCCAGACTGAATAAGATACCATGTCAAAAAGACTTTTTAGGATAATATAAAAGGGATATCACAAGCTTTTTCAAGCTACATAACGAATGTAACAGAACGGAATGTCCTATATAGGATAACAGAGAAGAACATTACGAGCTTGTCAAGCTGTATGTTTCAGAGCGGAATGTATCTTATATAAGATAATAAACAAGGGACATTACGAGATCTAATAGGATAATAGAAAAAGGGACAATACGAGCTGTTATAGGATAATATATAAAAGCACAATTCATACGAGCATTTTCAAGCTATACATATATCGAATGTTAGAACGAATGTTAGAACGACAATTTTGAATATTACAAAGCGGAATGATTCACAGGATATAAAAGCAAAACATTATTTTTCTACATTTATAAAATATATATAAATGTAGACAAAGAAAACTTTGTTTGCCTGATTACTCTTGATAACAAATATAGACTCTGTAGCTCAGTCGGTTAGAGCGCTGGCCCTGCTAGCCAGAGACCCGAGTTCGAATCCTGGTGGAGACAAGCACAATTTTCTTTCTTTACTGTTATACAAAAATATAAACTACCTATAATGTCACTTGTGCTTATGCACATGAGCGGCTGTCCTGTGTGCATGGTGAAATTTACTTTTGCAAATAAACTCTTGTTATCAAATTGCCAACAGCATTATCCAGTTCATTTGTTTGATCGTTTTTGGCAACAATGTTATTACCATGGTTTTATTATACACTCGAAATAAGCTGGGGCTGCATAACATGTGTTTAGATGCTCATAATAATATAGTCAGTATATTAAATAACAGTACCGGTATAGTATACCACTATCATTGAGATATAGCTTAGAGACCTTCGTCAACTATATACTGTACCAGGGTGGTTATACGGTATTACTCCAAACAATACGATGGGTGTGGTTGAAGTGTATAGGTACAAGTAGTGGACCTATGCTGTTTTCCTTATATATATAAATGACATGTCAAAGTCTTCAGATCTCCTCAAGCTTATATTTTTCGCGGACCACACAAGTGCAGTATTTTCATGTAATAACCCCACAGACAACGATTATAACCATGTCTAATGAATTACAAAAAATATACAGATGGTTGTGTTCAAATAAAGGCTACCTTTGAATGTCAAAAAAACAAAATACATGATAATCAACCCGGCCACCAAACATCAAACTCCTAATTTGCCAACTCTACAATTATGGGGTAAAAGTCTAGAAAGGGTAGATAGTTACAAATTTCTGGGGATATTTTTAAACATAAAATTAATTTGGAAAACGCATATAAACTATATACACTCTAAAATGTCTAGGAATTTGGGGTTGCTAACCCATATTTACGATTCTCTTAATAACAAAAACATTATTTATTCTCTATTATTTACTGATTTAAATTACGGAAATTTAATTTGGGGAAATACATTTCCGACACATCTAAATCCATTGCACATTCTACAAAAAAGGGCTATTCGTCTTATCACGATATCACACCGCCGTACACATACAACTCCTCTTTTCAAACAACTAAACATTCTTCCAATATATGAACTCCATAAAGTATCAATCCTTCGTTTTGCACAT
>JAVFBZ010000893.1:0-12627 GCA_032466195.1 Katharina tunicata
TTCGAGGCAATGTTAATTTCAGCTTGATCTCTCAAGTTGTTTAAGCAAGATCTGGTGGTTAATGAGAATCAATAAATGTGTGTTGCCAGTCTGAGATAAACATGTATACCTGTATAAACATCTGGCAGAATAGCGACGTTATGGTATAGTAAATCAAAGTATAAAGATTAAGCTATTCGAACTGCCTTTTCATGAGTAGGACCACATTAATGGAGGTGTCAAATTAACGGTTTTAAGTAGGTTTTGGTAAACGACAGTCAAACATGCTTGGAATGTGTTTCATAAAAAGCAATCAGTTCGATCAAATAAAAAGAAGTCCACAAAAACAGTCATTGGAGGAATGGTAAAACTAATATGTGATGTCTGACAATTGACACGTTTCATAATAATATTGCGTTCGAAATCTTATCTTAACGCCGGTTTCAATTTGGATGCAATATCTCACTTTCTCTATTTGCTTATTGAGATTATTATAAATTATTTGCCACAAAACTATTCCAAGTCAAGACGTACCGATAACTGTGTGGTCATTTGAATCCAAGTTTAACTGTAAACAAGAAACGGAAAATTATTATATTGATTTCCTGTGCCAATAGGCATAATTACAGAGAGAACTAGTCATTGTAAATCCGTTCACTTGCTAATAGGTTCGCTTTACTCTAAAAAAAGATAAAGCCAAAACAATCGATAAGTTTAAATTAAAACCTGAAGTGACGGATTACCTAGACAGAAAAGATATGCCCAAACCCGTGGGTTTCTTGTTGTAACCTCCATTTTTGAATGTCATAAAAAATGCTTAATGCATGGATCAAGTGTATTTTTTAATGATAAAGTCTACTACGTAATCCATATATTTCGAATCATCATCAGGGATAAACATAATAGGCCTAAGCATTTAACCTACACTGAAATTCCCGACCAGTGAAAAAATCATTGATTTTTCACTGGCGGGGAATTTCAGTGTAGGTTTAATACTTATTATGTTTATCACTGATGATGATTGGAACTATCAATCGAAACACTGTTATCATCTAATGATTCAAAATTGTTGCGTGTAGAATTGTGAAAATAAAATCACATTCATGCAACTATACTCGAATGAGCGAGCTGTTCTCATCTGTGCTTGGTAGTTCAGTTGGTAGAGCGGTGGGCTTGTATCCCTAAGTCGTGAATTCGAATCTCGCCCGTGCCAGTGATTTTTCACTGGTCTGGAATTTCAGTGTAGGTTTAATACTTAATCCATATATAACGATACAGAACATTACTGAACAAAAATGTGCAATTTAATATTTTGGCACTTATTGGTTTTAACTTGTCCAATTAAGTTTTCAATTCTGTTTGATAAATTGAACTGTCAGAGATATTTTATGTATCAAAAATGCGCACCTCGTGCATTAGTAACATGTAGAAGCTTATTTCATTTGTCAACGAGGGTAGCAAGATGCGGGCAAAAAAAAAAGTTTTTCCCCCAATCACTCGACTTTTGTCTTGAAATAACTGCCGCATAGCGAGCTTTTCGCACTCAGAAGTTACTTCAAATGTAATATTTTAATTAAAACTACACAACGAATTGCATAAATTATATAATAAGTATCGAATAAGACGGTAAGTTCCAGATATGTGCTCCACATCGGCCTGAACGATGCAGGAATTACAGCGTTTTAGCATGGCACAGTTCTGTAGCTATAACGAAGATAATGTATAGGTGACAAATTGGTGACAAAATGGCGCAAAGTTACGTTTAGGATATTACAAATTTTATTTGAAAAAAAGATTTTTAAAATAACTATTTTCCAGAAAACCACGTTTTCTGATACAACAAATTGCAAATTCATTCATGGTTGGGTTCATCAATCAAATAATGTGGATATGTTGTTTTTAGATATACAATGAGGAAATTACTTAAATGCTGACATGTTTGGTTCTTAGGGAAATGAAACCAACTCAACCCGCACTCTCCTTCAGGAATTATATTGTTTTTTTGAAAATATTTAACACACATATTTGCTATGTGATATATCATTTTCCACCCAACTAACGACTGGTCACCTTTCCATCCATTAACAATAGGATTCTAGTTTGTATTAACTTGTTCAGTTTGTTTATAGATCGCGCGCAAGGGTTACGGTTAATATGAGCTGGAAGTACTTGTGAGCAATTGAATAGCGCTAGACATAGCCTGTGACAAGCCCGTAACTGCTTTTCAATCACAGACATAAGTAACATCAGAATGAATTTGTTAAGAAGAATTTGTTTGGGTTACTAATGTTAAACTGTTCTGTTTCTCTCGAATACTTAGTTACTTTCTGATGACATAAAACTTACTACTGGTTAACTTTTACTCTATCCTCACGGCTCTGTAAGGTATGCGATTTACATGTGTGAACTTCCAGTTAAATGCCGCCTTCTTTAACTCTCTGCTGAATGGGAAAAATATAATTCGCTGCGTGATTGTGTGCAAACATCGCAGTAACCTATAAAGTTACAGCTTTCATCGGTTGACATTAATATTGTAAGATATGGGCATCACAAACTACGCCTAGGTGTCGCCTGAAGGAACTCCTCTGCCAAAATCTTGCTCCGTTTTAAAAGAGTCTACGCTGTTTCTGTGGCAACAAACCGTAATTCGGTGTCGTCGTGTTAGCTGACGTGAGTTCAAAGAACACACAAGCGCAATAATGAATCGCTCGCTCAGATATAATGCATGTTCGTTAATATCGCCACACAACGTCAATCTGAACTCTTTGATGTCGTCTGTGTAAAAATGTCCTAGTGCGGTTGTTCAGTTGTAATTTTGCTACAAAAGCATGTATCAAACACTTATGGAAAAACTTAAAACGGTTACGACGCTATAATACCAAACATCTTATCAGTGCCCGGTAGACAAGTGTTAATATTAAACCTTAAACTTTATCAAAACGGAAGACATATACATTTTCACAGCGTTATACTTATAATACAAATAGGTACTTATAAGCAATATAATTAAAAGTCTATGGTCCCGATATTCCCAATATTCTGCCAAGAAGCATTTAATAGTAAACAATAATGAAAATGGTCTAACATTTAACACTTATATCTGCTTTTCTCGATTAGCGATGAATTATTTCATGAAACGAATTGGAATGTCTGCCGGCCATTGATGACATTTTATTTCTCAGCCCATCTCACAGCAAGCTACTATTAACCGAGAAACTTGCTATTGTACAAATCATGTTAGCCGCTTGAATTTTTCTACTAGTGTTCGTGTCGAACAAATTAGGGATGTGTGTGATCACCTTACTTAACGCAGGCTATTTCATGTAATATTTGTATGAACGGTGACAATAAAGTAAAACGTTCGCTTAAAAAAAAGAAAATGAGGACATTATTGGGTTGGAATAAAGCTATGGACTTTAAAGGCTTGCTTTAGTTGTATTGTGGTATAACTGATGAGGATAAGCTTTTATACATACTTTTGTCGGCTCGTTTCTATGTTATCGTTGCCTTATTTAGAACAGATAGAGATATCAACAAACAGTGTCGAAGATTGTTGTCCAAATGGTTTCCTATAAGTTTCCAGGCATTCAAATCCATATATGAGTATTAAATGATAGCAGTACTTTAATTCTGTCATATGAATGAAATAAAGTACGGCGTAAAACCCTAATCAAAACAAACTATACAGTCGACCGATACCATGTGGAACAAGCTAACATAAAAGAGATGACGGTTTCTGTCTCTTCATGAGCAGGGATTTGTCACTGGTTTAGGCAATTACTTGAACACGCTTGCTTCTGTCCCTTTCCATTTTCGATTTTAACCGAGTCCTTGATATAAGGAAATGTTTTCATATGTATCTATAATGGAAATAATGTATCCTGTAATGTTATTGCTGTTTAGGAAAAACATTTGGTTTACTTAAAGTAACAAAAGGACTCAAAATGAGGGTTTTACAACAAATTCTGATTGCCTTGATTTTAACCAACTTTGAAGTTTGTGATTAAACTAAAACAATTTCTTTGAAATGAAAATTATTAAGTTGGTTCAAGGCTAGTAATAGCCCGGAGAAATCACGCAATAATTCGAATTCAGCGTAAGGAGGCCAGCCATTTTTCCTATAATGCCTCAAGTAAAGCTTTTGATCTCGCCGGGTTCATGACCTTATATGGAAGGAGTTAAGATTTTGAACAGTGGATAGGGGCGGGGCTAATTAACGTTTGACTTGGTGTAGCGTCGTTTCATCTTAGGGTGGCTCAGTTATGACAGCTGATTGACACATCCACATAATAATATTCTGAAAATTCAGTTTTTAGTTTTTTAGTTATTATAAGTTGATGTTGGAATTATTGGAAATCTTCTAACTTTTTCTTTTTTCAGGAGATTCTGTGACAGTGCAAAATTCAGAACTTTTGAGTGCGTATGTTATTTTAACATAAATATATTAATCGGGGATCACTTGAATTTAACGTTATGTTAAACGTGCAACAACCATTCTATCGTTTATCTACATTAGTAGAGAACTGTGTTTTTCTTAAATGAGATGGAAACTCAACGAATGTGAGTCGCTCTAAGGCGCACCTTAAATTTATGTAGATACTGCCTTTTAACGGAGTCATTTGTCATTTCTGTTTCATTATATGATGTTGTGAAGATTTGATTATTCTGGGTGGTTCGGCATGCTTGCTTTAATACTAGGCACGAAACAGCCAATCAGAACCAGTTTAAGGATCAATAAGGACATGTGTTCTTACTGAGAGCTCAAAATGAAAGAACCAATCAGGATCACTGACACTGCTGGTCTTATAAATCGACGCTATATTTTTCTAATCTAGTCCAGTTTATCCTGAAAACAAAATGATTGGATGATGCACTTGGCAATGTTTTCACATCTGTTAAACTGCAGATAGCTTCAGTTCGATCGATTCACATTTGCACTGACTTTTAAGATATAATAAAAGACATACAGGAGCTTAAAAGACTTGAGTGTTATACCAACATGTGGTCTTTTACATTGTTTTTCGAAATCATGACAGTCTTTGGTTTTCGCTCAAGGATTTTATCATTTTAACAGCTTCAGGCAACCAATTACATAGGTCAGTTATCCCCCTTGTCCTCATACTAGAAGTTTGGGTGTGTGTTTGTACTGAACTGGATGCACATTTCATAGTTCACGAATGCGACATAATATATTTAAATTTTAAACGCGTTCCTAGCACTAGTCCACATATCATTTAAGCAAACTTGGTTGAACTAAGATGGCACCACCTATTCAGCAAGGTGTTTAATTGTGTATACTTACTGCTATATTTATCTATACTTTTTTAAAACTTGCAAAGTAGTCTTTTATATTGGGTCTAACCACGTTTAACAGTTCGCTACAAAGCTTTGAATTTTCCCCGAGAAAGTGTTTGTGTTAATCTTACGGTTTTGATAAGAGTTCTTCACACGCTAGGCAGTCCTTAGCGAAAGAACAAAAATGTTTTCAAGCCAGGAACTTGTTAGTACTAAGCTCGACCGCAGAGATTGGTTGGAACGTAAACGTAGCATATTATTTCTCCAGAATGTTTATGAACTGGAAATCTTGGGAATTGTGCATAACACATTTTATGTTATCATTTGGCTTACTTCTGGGCTGTTTGTGTGACGTGACGGGGATCAAAAACACGTTGATTGTTAGTTAATATTTGAAGGATCTGACGTTGTTCTAGGGCGGCTGTTCTAGGCTACCTTTTTATAAGAGAGTGATGATTAATGAATCTGTACTTGTTTTTAGCATTCAAAAGGGGATAGCGTCAGATTACCTAAACACATTTAGTAATGTGAGTGAGGTCCAAACACGTAACACAAGGTCTTCAGTTAAAAACAATTTATACTTGCCTTCTCACAAAACCCAATTTTTTAAAAGAAGTTTTAGTTATAGGGAAGTTAAACTGTGGAATTCGATCCCAAGTGATATTAAGTCTGTTACTTCTTTGTCGATATTTAAATTCAAAATGAGTGAATTCCTATTAGGAAAAGACATATGTTTAGTTTAACAAAAAAAGTAATTCTTATGATGCAAGGGTATACAATTGTTTTTAAAAATGTATATATATATGTCTTTATCTTTGTTATTTAATTATTATGTTATATATGTGCGGCATATGTTATATATATATATATGTCTGTACATTAGATACCTACTCGACTTCCTGGAAGAAATGTATTTTTATCTTAGGAATTTTATCGAACCTAAATAAAGCCTCTTATCTCATCTTATCGTTTTCTTTTGTGGGCCACGCCGTGGCTCAAATGGTTGAGCGTTGGCAGCTGAGTCCCTTTAGCCCTACCCGGTATAGCATTGATTATCAATGTCGATCCTACCTATAAAAGGGATATTTTTCCGGTAGTTGCGGATATCGTGGGGTGGTTTATATACGAAGTTATCTCTCGGTTTTCAACCGTATACCAGTAACACAAAGTCGTCATTCAAGAGAAATAACTTTGAGTGCGGCATTAAGCGCCAAAGACGTAAATAAATAGGCCACTAAACTAATTCTTTTGCATTATTATTATTAGTTATTGTAAGTCTTTGCGAGTGACTTGTACGATTTGAACAATTTGCAGGTAATGTTACACAAAATGTAGAAAAATGCGTGAAAACAAACGCGGAAAAACATGGATTGCATTCATATAAATTTCGATATCAATTAGATTTTAGTTTTAGGTAAGATGATCCAAAATGTGTCACTGTTTAATTATTTAATGAGAAAAAAGCTTGCCAGCTATTTAATAGAAGTTAACCATAACAAAATGTTGATAATTTACTGTGTCCCTGCTTCTTAACCCCACTATATGCTCTTTTTAATGATTCAGTATAATACGTGGTACTCAGGTAAAATTAATAAGACAACGCCAATATCGTCAATCATAACGTCTTATAGAGAAGGAGTATTGTTTCAATGTACGAAGTACCGTATGAATCAAGATTAAAGCACAAACAGTATACTGCGGAGGTGACTAGCACGCACACATCCAGAGTGACGCTTCTGGTACACAAGTAACCTTTGTATATGGGTTATTCTGCCAGCCACGATACTAAAATAGGTTCGTACCTTTATAAAACATATTAATCCTAAAGCAGTACCACCTAATCGTTTATAAACCTACTCGCAAACTTCACACCCGTTAGCCTTTTAAGGTACACAACAAGATGGATAGTCAATACGTTAGAGTCTACGACTAGACGGCAGAAAGAATGACTTATTCTGCATTTTATAATGTTAGAGTTTTCTGAATCCTTCCAAGCCTCCCATTCACAATAAAGCTGGCCAATGACCTGTGATTGGAGCTAATAGTCATAACATGGTCTAACATCGGAAACAATAAACTCCAAAATTAGAAGCCCGCGTTCATTGTTGTGCTGTTTCCTGTATACAAAAATCTAATTTAAAGAAAAGAGGGAAAGGCGAATAAATATAATATTGTTTTTTTCTTTTTTGGGTATTTTGTGATAATGTTGTCCTAAGCAATCGAATTGTCTCAGATTTGTTGAAAAATGAGGTCCCTAAATTCCTTGATATTTACGAAAATCCTGAATTCCTTCAGGTGACATTACTGGAAGTAACTATCCCATCTATATTCTTTGGTAAACATTGGACGCAAACATAAGAAAGATCCGCAATAAAACGAGAAACTCGTTTTTCCATAATAAATTGTCCTGATTGCTTTTACAGTTGGTAATTGGCTTTCTTCTAACCAGTAAGATGACTCCACGAGATAAATGCCCTGATGCATCGCCGCCTATTCCTTTCTATGAAAATCAAATAGAATTGTGTTTTGTTTATAAGCATTTCAACAGAATGAGAAGAATAACATAATATATTATGGATTATCATCTAGGCCGAAACGTTGCCCCGAAAGTGTATCGACTTCACCATGCCTCTTAAAGAAGAAATGAGAAGAATCTAAGTTAAAATTTATCTGGTTGTTATTCTAATGAAGCAACTTATTTTTATTTCTGAACACCATTTAGTTTTTTTATGACTCATTAACGACTATCTATTGAAAATGCAATAACTTGTTTTAGTGGCATTTAGAAGCTGTGAGCGTAACAAATCAGAACTTTGATTTCGTGATATGAAATTTGCTTAAAATGGTCTTAACAACTAGAATTAAACTGTGCTTATCAATATACCCTGAAGTTTAAAATCTATCAAAGTTATGTTTTGAAAATACATTATTTGAAAACACTGCAAATTGACACTATCAATGACAAACCCGTAATTTATAACTTTACGACGGTGACAAAAGTATTTTGGGAAGTCTGATGCTTTCCTAAAACACATGTGAAATTATTAAAAAGCAACATGTATGACGAAAACAAGACAGGAAGATATAGTACACAAACATAGGAAGATAAAATTTACCTCCACTGGTGCTGGTCTTCTTTTAATAGGTTTATATCAGTTTATGACACTGAGTTATTACCTCAATTTATCGTATTTTAAATTACTGTACAACATAAAATCGCCAATTTTTTTTATAGTTTCTTCCACACGATTTTGTTTCAAACTTCCCCTATGTTACATTAATATGACCATGGCTGCCAAATGTAAAAAAAATTGTTATATACGGTTTGTAAACAATTTTCTTTCTATACCTAAACATCTGACATAAATCATATCGTAACATTACTCCAAACAGTGGTAAGTGCTGTTGACATACGTCATGCGTTTTAACATTTAAACATTTGTCTAAAAAACTCTACCTTTGCTATCACTTAAAACGTATATAAATGTGTTTTTGGTTATGTGATTTAGCTTCGTTCTTTCATTCTTATATCAGGCAAGGAAAGCAGTCGGGTTGTACAAACAAACGCTAGCTGCATTGTGGATGATTACGATGTGTTTATAAACAAGTCAATCAAGTTCGCACTATATCACAGTCCAAATGCCAGGAAATGAAGTGTTAACATATTACATAAGTGTTATGTTTGTAGAAGAGATAGCTGATATTTTGAAACTAACGATCATGAGTTTTTAGGTTTCGCCATACTTGTTTTTAGTTTATGTATTCACCTATAAATAAATTCATAAAAACATACTAGTATGTCATATCGCTAATATGCTTTGAAGAGAAACCTATAAACGTTTCTTTGGGCTATTTCAATTTTGTCAGATAGTTAAATGTTTGGGGACATATTTCACAGTAGCATTTAAGCCTGCTACGTTCAAACATAACCCCAATGGTTTAAACGGCTAAAATGTAGTTAAACGTTTGCGACGCTCACCTTACGCTGCGACGTTCACCCCGTTTTTTTTTGGTTGAGCTCTATTAAAATATGTGTGTCCATTTTAAGTACATTCCTCAGACAAAATAAATTCAATTCTTTTATAATTATTGATTTGATTTATGTTTGAGACCGCACTCAAGGGTATTTCACTTATTTGAGAGGACTTTGCGATTTCAGTATATGGTGGAAACTCGGGACAAAACCTCGCAAAAGGCACCAAGCCATCTCCACAGCAGCCGGAAATTTCCCTTCTATACCTTAGATTAAAGCTTTAACAACTGAGTCATGACGCGGCCTGCAGACAAACGTAAGAGCAACCCTTAGAAGTCCTCACAAAATACTCCCACCGGCAATAACAATCTCAAGTCCATGTGATAAACCCAATTGGCGTTTAGCCCAGGTCTGTGGTATTCCGGAACAATGTTGTAAGTATTCGCAGAACGTCAAGTGGTTTCATTTAATTTATTTTTTGTAATTTAACTTTGCATTAAAATTATGTTTTGGAATAATTTAAAAGACTAACTCGCCAGGGGTTATATGCATACCCAGGTATATATTACATTATGAAATGACCAAATATATTTCTGTCTCAAATGACAAATGTATTATTATCGTGACTGGCCATATTATAACCTTTTACTTTTCTTGACGGATGAACTGCTAACAGGTTTTGTTATGAAAACCGAAATAAGTCCCCTCACATAACAATAACAGCCCGATCATGCTGATTTCATTCAATTCCATGTATTTTACCGTATAACAAATTAATGAAGATAGTTATTTAATAAAATGGTGGCTCTATTCGAAAACAAATAAATATACAAAACAACCGAACGACAATCATTATGATAGAGTAAAGAACATGTTTTTTCAAATAAGGTTATACATGAGTAAATTTATAGTTCGTCTGCTTAGGAAACAGCGACAGGCTACTTGTCTTCCGTTATCATTTAATTTTACTGATAAAAATTAATGCATACATTGATTATTAGTTTTGAATGTCCTTTAGAAGCGTGGTAACATAATGCAAATCAACTATTGTTTATGGATAACCACTTCTTTTATGTGATAAAAGTGTGTTTTTATCACATAAAAGAAGTGGTTAACCATTAACAATAGTTGTCGTTTATTAATTATTAGTATTAAAAATTAATTTTCCAAACTCGCTGATTGCAATTTAGACAGCTATTTCATTCAGGCCAAGGGAGAGCACCAACATGTCGATTATTCGGTAAAGAAAAACTTCGATAAAAATACATGTAATTATACATCAAGTAGGCAGTGTTTCGTGAATCGATTACGATTGAATCAATTTAGGTGGACAGGAGTTGGCTGAGCAGGCGCCTCCAATACCCTGGTGCTATTTGGTCTAAGGAGTAGCAGGCATCCGATTTGTTGGGGTTTCCTGTTTTGTTTTGTTTTCTCGTCCTGCAGTATCTTCTGTGTTTCCAGTGTCTTTTATGTTGACTTCCTTCACCCATTTGACAAGCAGGCCGTCACATGAGCGACATAGCATTAAGTACGTTGCAAAACCCCAATCAATCAAACAAACAACGGAGGAGAAAATCATTTTGAAGAAAAGCCAATAGTTATCTTTGTGTATAAAGTTGCTCACTGGTACCGATGAAATAAGCTAGCTAAGATAGTAAGATTAAAATTATGTGTTTTGTAATCAAATCATGGAGGAAGGAAGACAACTACAAGAATGGACCATTTAATAAACTATCTTGACCTGAGCTGACTCAATCAGTTATAGTCCGCTTGCAGCAGGACATACTACTGTCTTGATTTAGATTGGAATGTTGTTTTAACCCACATTCAGCGATCTCGTTTTTGTCCGAAATGTATTTTTCGAAATTGTCGAGCGTTTCAAGCAAGTGCGCAAATGGATCTGAAATAGTCACGTGCAAAATTCGTTATAAAATAGATCATATCACTCCGTATTATCGGTCGTCAACAAACTACGTCATATCTCGTGAGGTTGAGATGTAATTGTTATTGTAAACTATTTCTTGTTGGTTATTGATTTGTGCCGTTTGGAGGGTGTTTGGATGAGGGCTTCCTGTGCCCCGGTCCTCTCTGAGATTTTTAGTGGCATCCTGTTTTGTCCCGTGACGTCTTCGTTCCCCCAGTGGTATGTATGGCAATCTTAAAACGTACATTGTACTGTCATTAGTCAGTGCGCATAACAAATGCATACCATACTATGGATTCCGGTCTATTGCGGTCGGTGATATTAGAAAACTCTTGAAGCCATCAATCTTGTGACACGGACAAACTTCAATCATCACAACATTGGCAAGATTGTTGACCTTACTGATCTCGCTCTGCACTCTTCGTTATCAACTAGGCACCTATCTGCCATTTTTTTCGGCTTTACCGGATAACAACAAATGCTGAAGATAAAAATTTACTTTAACAGAAACAATTGATTCTCGGCCGCCCACTGATTCTAAACTTAACTGTGAGCGTAAAGCGTCCAGTTTGTTCATAAATAACATTTTTTCCAACTGACCACAATGTAATGTTACTATCGGGATATTAAGAAACATAATAAGGATATTTGAACTCCTCCAAAGTGTATACCAGTAGCTATTGTGATAACTTTTGTTCGGAGGGTTTTGTATTGGCAAACATAAAGATGTACTGTAAACATATTGTATGTACTGTAAATATGTACCGATGTACTGTAAATATAAAGATTATTAGATACAATTAATCAATAGATACTCGGCCGCCCACTGATTCCAAACTGGACATCTGTCAACTGTTCAATATCCAACTTGTTCGTAATTGGTATTATTCAGACTGATTACAATTAAAATACCTTATGTTATAACATTTACTTACACCGGGAAGAATTCCAGTGGCTGCGAGGTTTCTTCTCGGGTTTCCACCATACGCCGTCAACGTCATATAAGAGAAATACTCTTGAGCACGACGTTAAACACCAATCCAAAAAATAAGTAAAAAAAACTGTTATCGAACAAATATGTGACAATAAGCACGTAAACAGCTTTAAAGAAGGGCACTCCAAATAAGTAGCATCACTTTGCTAAAGATTTGTTCAATAACAATCTCGACCAATAAAAAAGTTTCTAATTTGGAGAATCCCCTAAAGTCGTTACTACAAATCGCATCATGTGAATGCACCTTTAGAAAATATCCAAGCTAGTAGTATAAACAATGGGGGCGTCAGCGCACTTTTTTCCTGGAGCCCTCCCCGCCCCCTGGGCGGCTCCCAGCGGTAGTTCGAGCAGATAAGACTTCATAATTGGCAATTGCTACTGTATGCCGGGCCTTGTCGACGTACATAAATAATTGGCAATTGCTAATGTATGCCGGGCCTTCTCGACGTACATAAACAATTG
>JAVFBZ010000915.1:0-12626 GCA_032466195.1 Katharina tunicata
AAGAAACATTATGCAATATTACTTTTGAATTGGAATCTGCCACGGCCAACAGCAACGCTGATTGCACCTGTTAATTGAGTTGGTTAAAATGCATTGTACTGCGACCATAACGCTTTCTGGCGAACCTTATATTGTTATCGGCTACTTAAAGTTGTAGACATTTGACGCTTTTTGATAAAATCGTGTATAGGTGGTTTGTGGATGGCAGCTTCATATTTATTATCGGTGCCAAGCTACAGTCCAGAATCTCAGGTTGTTTTAAAGGAGTTGCTTTTCAAGCAATATCATTTTTTATTTGGTTCCAGTCTTCCAGTTATGTTCAGGAACAAACGTCTGGTGTAAAATACATGACTGGTTTACAACTCGTATAGTGTTGAAGAACGCCATTTTATTTAATCAGAAATCCTTGAAGATATCAAAATAAAAAGTTCAATTTCTAAATGCCTCTGAAACAAGCCTGATATCTATAATTTTTAACCTAATATAAATCAGCCGCCCCAAGATAATACTGAAGAGTGCTGTGTTTGCCTTTAAACTTATTCTTTCTACATATTTTATACGGCAGATTGGATTCAATTCATTTATCTCCTCGTGCATCAAAAAACAATTATATATCATTATTTATCGAAAGATAAATCTTGGATTTTTTGTGGCGCCTGCGTGGATGATTTCTGTACTTTACCAAAAACATTTAATCAACCGTGGTTCTTTACATTGAATACAATATCAGGTACAGTATCGATTTCGCAAACTAGTAGAGATTTATGTACCATTGTAAAGTCTTTCTGTATAAAAGTTATCATTTTTGTTGATCTTTATTAATCAAAATATTTTTTTTAAATGAATCAAAATTTGTATTAAAACCTCTTGTATTATTTATTTCAATGAAAACAGGTAAGTGAACATTTCATGACGAACGCCATGACCTACTGGACGTGCTGACAGCGTGTAGAATCGTCGGCTATAGCTACAATCACATGAATAAAGTCCGGATTAAAAGCAAACTTAGTAATCAGAAATGTACATAGCGATTTAAGCGAGTATAGATGTAGGTACGCCTCAATGTAAAGTGTGATATAATACACCATTAAGTTAACTCCCTTTGATCTCGCCGACAAAAGGTGTTTATCGCAGGTGTTATTGTATTTATGCCCAAGTAGATTAAAGGTATGAATAAAGCAGGTATAAACTCCACACAGGTAATTACTGGATCTTTGTGTGAACAGAGGTCAGTCAGTACTCGCCATGTTGCCCTGGGGGTAAATTGGGCAAATTACCTGTCCAAGTCAGCATGCAGAATTTTATATCCAGTTTTATTTCACTTAAAACAATGCAATAACTTCTTCAGAAAAATCCCATACTTTAAACCACTTTGATGATTTCCACATGAACTAGAAAATAATATTATTCGAAAAATCTAAAATATGCAATATTTTCTTTCAAAAGGGTTTCAATTTGTAACGGTTTTATAAATCTAGACATGAAGGAGGATTTTTTCATCTGTGTTAAGTTGGCAAGTCCTCATTCGAGGTTATTTAGTTTTTACTATACGGTTATTTACATTTTACCAATTTGTTGTCGAGTGAAATGTTGTAGATGTTTGGTGAGAAACCGAGAGGTAACCAGGTAGATACCACCCGAGATATCCTCAGTGGGCTAATCTTGTGTACCGTGGTTAGATTTACCATTTACTTCAATGGCTATCGGATGTCAATGACAGGGCATTGTCACTTAAACTAACAATTCTTTTCATTATTATTAACGATAGTACATACCCAAAAACTTATAATAATAATAATATTTCTTTATTTCAGGCACATGGCCCATTAAAGCTATCAGTCTGTTGACTCGTGCATAAATTTCAACACATCCTACATATAAAGCAATGTATACAGGGTTCTATCAAATTAATTATCGGTTGACAAAATTCACACCAAAACAATTTTATTTTCTAAGATTTTACAACTTACAGAAGAAAATAAATCCATTTTTAACTGGGATATTCTTGATATTTTAAGCAATCGAGTATTATCCATGTTTAAATTTATTACTTTTTAAATTTTATTTGATTAATGTTTAACGTCACACTCGCATACTCGACAAGTGAAGCCATTATTATAGCATGTTATACCTTTTCGTAACTACACGCTTACGTTCGGACATATTTCAAGGATGGGGTTTCTTTTCTTTGCCTTTAGGATTGGTTGATTGATTGATTAATGTTTTACGCCACATCATATTTATTTCAGCTCAGAAGTGTCGTGAACGCTTATTACCTGTAAGGATTCGCTTTCTATTTTAATATAAGTTCCTGGTATTTGTTTTAATGAGGCTAATATATCACGAACAATTGTAATATTTCTACACCTGTTTTACTCCAGTTTTATATTGTTGTTGAGGAAACTATATATGCATGCATACGCAAGTTTTAGT
Source organism: Katharina tunicata (assembly GCA_032466195.1). Classification (NCBI taxonomy): domain Eukaryota; kingdom Metazoa; phylum Mollusca; class Polyplacophora; order Chitonida; family Mopaliidae; genus Katharina; species Katharina tunicata. The sequence goes on from JAVFBZ010000915.1 coordinate 2,434, forward strand.
AAGCTTAGTCAGTGCATTAGAGTTGTCAGAAAGACGTCTGTCACAGCTACGGGTTAAGATAACAAAGGGTATTTACAGTTTTATCGGATGATATTTGAGAAGTACTTATACGCATTTTCTAGGGTATTTGATACCGTTCACAACAGCTGGCTTCTTAATAAACATTATTTTACGGCATAAAGGGCTACGTTCACAATATTGTCCAAACAATTATAATCCAGAGATAGTTGTTATCTATATAATTTTATAATAATAAAGACACTAGTGCAGCCTGATGCAGTTTATTTAAAACCAAGTGTGACATGCGAAATGTGGAAAAAGGAAAGCTATATAGATTACACAAAAAAGCATTAGGCTTGATGTTTATTGATGACATGTATATTTAATGTTCTATCCTCCGTAACAATGTTACAGGAAATCACCGATCTACACTACATATGCTTGTGCTGGCTATGGCCTCAATTTGTATATACACTTGTTATATATAAACTGAACTGAGTTATATAAAGGGTCTCGCTGCGTCCGCCAAATTACCAGAATTCTGCAAAAATCAAATAGTTAACTACTAAAATGTAATTACATAAACAAATTGTCATCATCTCTGCTTTGTACATGGAAACTTCATACAAAAATTAGATGTTATACAACCGTTACAATCTTTCGCATGTAAATTATCAACGCGCTTGCTCGTCCTTAACTTTTTTCTAAACAATCAAATACGGACTTAAGACAATTTTCTGGTAAGTACACTGCTGAGGTATTTATTGTTATGATTTATGAAGGGATTGTAACTTTCAGATCGCCTCCGTATCTCTTGACTAACTAAAGGAAGTTGTATACTCCCAAAAGACTTGCCTTGTATGAGGGGAGTCAGAGAAGAGGTATACCCGTACGGTCTTTTATTATTATTAAGACAAATGTGCATTATAATTCTCTATTCTCTATGCAATCATTTTAATGTGAAATCTCAAGCTATTAAGCGACTCTGAATTTTCTTGTTGGGATTAACCTATTGTCTTCAAATGTTGAAATAAGTCTTAAAATATTTAATCAAATAAAAATTATTGCATTGCATAAATTGTTATGAGAACTACCGGCAAACCATTATTCGCGGCTAATATAGGTGTAGGGTTATCATTCACCAACATGCTTACATTCCTAGTGTCAAGAATGTCTTCAAGGAATGGCCATGGCGTGTGAGATTGATGTGAGAGTTTTACAGCCTTATTCGTTTTAAGTCTGCATGCCGTGAATAGGGCCTAAATTTATCTTAACGGCAAATGGATGAATTAATTCCCGAACGATGCACAGCACCGTCAACTTTCATTTATTCTTAATTAAATAAGCTAGTATTGGGTTGAACCAAAAGAGTGTTACGCCATATAAAATGAAATTCACTTGTTCGAAGACTCGTCTAGGCTAATGGTTACAGGTGTTACTCGTCAGCTTATCCCTTAATAACAGTTAACAGACAAACAGACACATGGGTTCATGTGACTTATACTGTTGAGCCGTTTTCACACCCGATATTTAAGTCAATGTGTTGATACAATGTAGAATTTTGAACTGAAAATGGTCCTAACTAGTAGGCCTATATTGTTTGTTTATTTCTACTCAGGGTGTATAGTGGGGGAGACATTTGAGTAAAGGTGAGTAAACTGGACATATCAAAGTCTGGCCTTTACATCCACCTATGACCGTGGATAATAGGGCCTATATGTTTATTTGCCAACAGTATGTTTAAACACATTGGCAATATAAACAATTCAATAATATTATGCAATTTGTTCATGTATTAAATATACCAAACTGCTTTAATTTGAGGAAATTGACAGCCTACAAAAAATGTGTAAACTAAGAGGTAACGGAATCAAAAACACATCTATAAATAGCAGGCCTACAGGTATATATATGTTAAACGAACCATGGAAGTAAAACTTTACTTCCAAAGCAAAGCGAAGTAAAGCTTTACTTCCATGAACGAACCAACGGACAAGGGGTAGGCCTAGTGCCGCACATGTAAAGGCTATACATTGGTTTACGCGACAATTGTATGTAATGTTAAACCTCTTATGATGTATTTTACCATAATACAGACTATCATACCGTAATATCCCAACGAATAAGAGTGCATTTTCTTATTCTTAGATTCTTTCGCGTAAAATTAAACCCTGAAAAAAGAAAAATAAGAAAGTTTTCGAAATGGATGATTTTTATGTCATTTTTGATCAATCGCCTAAAAGATTTTTATTTAGTAAAAATTGATATATGCCCTATATACCAGCTTTATTAATTTTTTCTATAAATGTAGAAAAAGAAAATTAGTATTCGAACCTGAGAGTAGGCTACATTAGATGAGGTGATTGCCTTTGCGTTCGTTTCTAAATTTAGCCTTCAAATTATTTCCGTCAAACATTAAAACTAATTTAACATTTTGACAATCTGATTAAAACCAGATCTATAACTCGAATCTTAACAATAAAATTTCAGTGAACTGCCTATGTCTGTTTCATTAGAATCGGTTAAAACCATAAAGGGAGGTAACTGCAAAGGTAAAAAATACAATAAATCTTTAGTCGTGGAAGGTACAAAAGATACATTAGCGAATACAAAACAAGAAATTGGTATGTTTCTGTCTTTATTTGCCGAAATAATAACATTATCAGCGGATTATGTCCCTGTTTGTCAGAATACATGTGTAGAATAATATATTTAATGCTGCTCAGCCTGGCTGTCAAAAATATGTAGTTCTAAACGTGCACCGCAATAGCTAATGGAGATGAATTGTTAACGTTACAACAACACCATTGTGCAATTGCTTTCTATTTATTGTCGCGGGTGGTTGTGTCCTGGTGCTCTCTGTGCTAAGGACACAGGATGACGATTTGTTGTTGTGTCCTGGTTTGCTAATGTTATGTAAATGTTTTGTCCTGTCTTGCATGTTGCCACTGCCAGCGTCGTTTACGGTGGTTTCCTTCACAGATTGGGCTGGCATGCCGTCGTATAAGTGAAATAACCTTGAGTACGGCGTAAAACCACAATCAAACTACAAATCTTTTTTATTGTCATAAAAAAAACCCCACAACAACAAACAATACATTGACATCATTTATCAGGTTGGGAGAGTAGCTCGATCTAACTACTATATCTCGATCTAACAAGGCACTTTTCTGCGGTCATGGCATAACAACAACAACACATGCGTGCCTGGCTTACTTACAAGTGAGCGAAAAAAGATCTGTTCTACCAACCCTCAATGTTTGTGCTGAGAAGCTTTAAAAAAGGGCACAATTTAGCTTTTTAGCAATTGGCTACTTTAAACGCTTTGTCTTACATGTACCTTCAAATCTTGCTTTTGGACAAATCTTTTTTGAGAAATGAAACACGTCTCTTCTACTCTGGATTGTGTCAGATTCTAGAGTCCGCATCCTCGCCGCAAGGTGGTTGATTTAAAAATCTGTAGGCCAGACATGCATTTATTGTTGTTGTTATGCAATGTTTGCGGAAAAGTGTCTTGTGAAGTTTGATGTTTATTTAATTGGTTTTGTGCAAGACAGCTTAGCCCGATCGAGCTACGCCCCAAAGCTAGCTATAGTACATTTAGTTAGATCCAGCTACTCTCCCCAACCTGTATATGGTTTCTGGAAGATGACATCAATAGCAACATGAGTTTGACATGACATACTACCTACCCGGGACAAATTTGTTCAGAGCCCTCTGGCTAAGGGCAGTACGTTTCCAAATTATATTCATGCTGTCATCTTAGCACTGGTGGAACATTATCTTTCCAACAGCTAAAACACTCAAGTGACTACATATTTTTGGGGTTGTGTTAAAAATCGCTGTTTAATGTTGGAATACAGAACTGTCATGTAAATATAAGAGAAATACCCTTGAGCATGGTGTTAAACACCAGTCAATCAATCTAATTTGTTCAGACGGATTTACATTTGAAAACTCGCATTGATTGTTGTGCCAACAGTTGTGTGCCTAAGTAATATTTTTATTGTATGTAATTTCTCGTTAAAGTGAATTCATTGACGAAACTGGGTTGTTACCCTACTGTCAGTTATGCAGTTCAACTTTTGGTTTATTCATCCAGAAAGGGTTCATCCAAAGAGCAGTTCATTCTTCTTTTAGAGTGGTACACATAAGGCCAAATTTGACTGACAATACCAAGCATTTATTTTTTGTGTAACAATATATATTTTTTTATATTTTAATCAAATAGTTTATTTCTATTTGCAGATTGTTTGAAAAGAAAGACTACAGATTAATTTAGCCCTGTGTTAGCCTTCTGATGGGTTGAAAATAGCAGAGAACAAACTGCTATCCTACATGTATACATATGTATATGTCGTGCCAGGAGAACCAAAGTGTACCCCAGTTACATTAAATTTATACTGAAGTGATACTTCCATTTCTCTGTCATGTATCACCGTGGAGGAGATGGTAAGCCTAGGGGGCTAGGTTTCTCTGGATTTGTGATTGCTGGTAAGAAACCAGACTCTCCTCCCCATGAGCCACCCGGTTCCTCAGGCTACCCTAAAGCTAAAGGAAGTGGTACAGCTGGTTTAGGTATGACAGATTCATCTAGCAGGAGTGGATTCATGCCAGGGCGTTCACTTGGCTACCATACTAACTTGGGAAAGAAAAGAGTCCGCAGTGAGGAACAGTAAGTTTATCTCTCTTTCACACTCTATAGGGGATAAGTCTACTTTTTTGTCCAAGCCCCTGTAACAAATCTGTCCCAATAATGAATAATGGATGCCACTAGCTGCCTTCCAAATTCAATGAGTTTGGAATCATAAGCTTAAGCATTTCCAACTGATGAGATTCTCAATAAAACAATGTATTTGTTGATCACAGCCTCCCAACTTTTATAAGAGACAGGAAGGCAAAACAAACCTATCAACAATCATGTTGACATTCAGGTGCACCCGTTTTTTTATAACGAATATCAATTCCAGACTTGTACAAAGCTTTATTGCTGGTTTAAAGAAGAAAACCCGGGTAGTTGTCCAAGTCGGCAAATTGCTGACAAGGTTGTCAAACATACAATGTATAAAGTTTCTTGAAAAAGATTCGTAAATAAAAGAATGAGGATGTGAAAGGTTTATAAAAAAAAAAAATTGCAAAAGATATATCAGACTTTTTCATTAGAAACTGAAAAGATTGCTTTTACAATTTCTTACGTGGGTAAGTATTAATGATGAAACATGAAATTAATGTTACAAGTACACAGCTTTTTGGGGTTACTTTAATGAAACTTAATTATTAAGGGGACAGGTTGTGCATTTAAAAGTCACATACGCACCCCAAAATTCTGTATTTTGTGTTTTCACATAATCACATGAATTATAAATAGATATTTTTTATAAAAAAGTAAAAGTACGAGGCATTCCGTTAGTTCTATCCCCAGATTTGAAGGTAAAGTTAGTTTAAAAGCAACAAAAAATATCACTTTTCAGATGTACTTTTTGGGAATCATAACAACTGGATAAAGATATGACCATGCTTTGTACTCATTTTGGTATATTCATTTCAGTTGTATGTTTTATTCAATAATATCTTTTCTTAATTAATTGTACATAGAAAAAAAGTTTTTTTGGCCTTAAATATATGTTTGATTTAATATATTTGAAACTCCTCAGGTATTTTGAGGATGATGAGGAAGAGGGAGGTGATTTAGAATACCTACCCGCACCTGGAAGTCCTAGTTATCAGGCAGGAGCTGAGGGAGGGGAGGCCAATGATGACAGTGATGATCCTCTTGATGCTTTCATGGCAGAAATAGAGGTACAGTCAACCTTTGTAATACATAACATTGCACACGCCTGTGTTATTGACATTGAACTCGGTCTTCCCTATAGTTATCCAAAGTTCCAAACTCATTTTAGGAGGATCTATGTATTGGTTATCCAAATGATAATCGTTCAAGCAATTGGTCTTAATTACATTTTGCAACAGATTTTGTTACTTTGGCCATGAACTAAAGTTTGAATGATGTGATTTTGGATATTTCTTTTCATAAATGCACATTTATGTATAAAAAAGCAAAGCAAATATAAATGTATGTGATGTCATATGTTATTTTGAACATTTTATGTGACATATTTTGAGGTAATATCAGAAAATATTACAATACAGACCAGTTTTATGTAGTTTGTTATGGGCTTTAAACCTTTTAACGGCCTGAATAGAGGTGTAGTTTACCTGGAGTAATTACTCACTAAGTCAGTACTGGATCGCTTGGATGTGATGTTAACATTTGAGTACAGCAGGACAAGAAATTCCCATGACAAAAAAGAGATACAGGAACATGTATTGTTTTGACTTGTTTTGTTATGAAAACTTATGTTCAGGTGCAGTTAGAAAGGATTGCATCGTAATTCTTATCCAATCTCAGACTTCATTGAAGTAAGGTATCCTGCAGTCCAAGGGAGATAACTGACATCCAATGCTGTCTAAAAACCCTTCATTGACTATTTCAGTGGAGGCCAGTCCCAATCTGATCATGCGAGATCTCCTTGATGTACATGCAAGGAGAAGATAGATCTCTGAGGACTTGTGGGGACATGTTTTCCGCCTGATTATCTGACATAATCAGTTTATGTGGGTCGTTTTCAAAATGTCTCCACGTGGCCTTGGAGATCTTTTTGTCTTCATCATACATGTACATAGGAGATCTTGAGTGATCAGATAAGGCCAATCCATGACATTACATTTACATGTATTCTGTCACACTAAGGCACTTAATGAAAGTTGGTCTTCAAAAATAGTCAGTTCGCAGGGTGGCTTTTTAGTGGCTTCTTTCTGATTTTCCAGCATACACCGGCAACGCAAATTATTAAGATTAGTAAGTCGTCGTATAGATGAAATACTCTTGAGTACGACGTTAAACACCAATCAAACAAACAATCAAATCTAAAATATCCAACGCTTCAGTTGAGATTACATGGCTTATTTGGGTTGAACTCCCATTCTTCTCTTGGAAAACACAGCCTTCAAATAACTGAAATACCATTTAGCATGGTGTTAAACATCAATCGATCAATCAGTCAAGTGTCCAACTAATAACCCAATTATCCAAATTAATTGTAATGCCTACAATATTATTTTTCCTCGATTTTGTTTTGTCAGAATGAAGTGAAGGTACAGGATGTTAGTAAAACATCGAAGAAGACAGAAAATGAGAAGGAAAAAACAGAAAAGTGAGTTGAAGAGGCCAAAAAAAAAATCATTCAAAACATTTTTGAATAATTCGCATTATCAATGAATAGAAAAGAAAAAGTCATAATGCACATGTGTATATCAGCAAGGACTATTCTTTCTGAAACATTATTATTGGTTAACAATATCTTGTCTAGTTTAACTTCAGAATTGTTTAACACATTTCGTTATGTGAGCTATATTTTTTAAAAGATTGGTAATTAAAACCCAAAACAAATCCTAACATGTAGATTCATTGAAGAAAAACTGTCAATTAATCTGATCAATCAATGAGTCTTTTTATTCTTGGTTTTCAATTTATTATAGGGGTGTCCGTGACGATATTGAAGCCGAAGATGTTGAAGAATCCTATTATCGTTACATGGAAGAAAATCCCACAGCTGGTTTAAATCTTGATGATGATGAGATGGATGTGGAGTATGACGAGGAAGGCAATGTTATTGTCCCGGAGAAAAATAAGGTAAATATTACTGTGTACAATGTGATCATGATAAACTCAAAGGAAGTCCCAGGGGCTACGATATGACCTTCATGGCGCTGGTACTCTCTGAGCTAAAGGGGCATCACAAAGCAGATTTGTTTATGTGTCTTATTTCATGTCGTTTCTATCTTGTTTCACATCGTTTCTATCTTGTTTTTTTCCTTGACCTACTGGGTGGTACCCTGGTCAAATAGGTATAATGTATAAACCCAAGGTCAATCACAAATTGTAGGCATCGCTGTAACTAACATTTATTGTCTCCTACACATGGAGACTTCAGATCGATGATATTTGCAGTGGGTGAGTTTCTAGGTTCTGGTATAATACAGTTGAATTTGAGCAAACTGTACCGTACTTACGTATAAATACATTTATGTGAACTTCTGCAGGAATCAAAAGGTTCTAAGAAGATGTTATGTAATATGTATGCAAAGCAAGTTTTTGAACATACCAGACAATGAAGCCTTGAAATAACTAACAACACCAGAAAACTGTATAACAATCCTACAATATGGCAACAACTGTGTATAACAATCCCACAATATGGCAACAACTGTGTATAACAATCCCACAGTATGGCAACAACAAGAAATGTGTATAAAACTTCCCAGGTCTGTCAAAATGTGTTTAAAAGATTAAGATACTCTATATCATCAGTGACATTTTCTTCTGTTTCCTTGGTGGGTTGACATCCTGTGTTGTTTTGAATGGTTTTCTTCACTAAAATCTGTATTTATAAATTACTTGTGTTTTGATTTACTTTGTGTGAAAGCCTTGACATTAGAATAAGTGAACACTGTATCAAACAGATATAAATTGAGTAATATTGTTGGTGCTTCCGTGAACAGGTTATTGACCCCTTACCACAAATAGATCACAGTGAGATCGAATATCAACCATTTGTCAAGAACTTCTACACACCACATGAAGAAATTCAGAACTTAACAATACAACAGGTGGATGAATTAAGACGGACATTGGGTTTGAAGGTTGGTCTATCACTGGTTTTACCTCACTTTTAAATAACTCAGACAGAATCAAGAAGTGGATTTATTTTTCATCAATAAGACATCAATTTTGTTTTCAACGGAATAAAAAAGGGCTAAAGTTCAAGCAGGACTTTTTTCAGTGGATTTGATGTAACATAAGATGTTTTTGACTGATAATTGATATTGTTAGCTTCGTCTAATGTTACTAATTTTCTTGAGTCAACTTGAGTGTAGAAGAAAACATATACAAGTAGGACGATTTTTGTTAATTTTATATATATATTTTTTTTTGTCAAGAGTAATCACACTGGCACAGGGATATCAACTAATTAAAGTTGATCAATTATCTCATGTTCTAGATATTTTTTTGTGTTAAGCGGGATTTATTTTGTTTAAGCAGCATTTATTTTAGTCAAGAGAAATCACACTGGCACAGGGATATCAACTTATTAAAACTGATAAATCATCTCAGAGACAAGTTTCTGGATAGATCTTAATATTGAGTTGTTATGATTATATATATCCATGCACATTTTTAACAATAGTTGTAGCATGACTAAATTTGATTTGACAGGTGTCTGGAATAGAAACTCCCAAACCTGTCTCAAGTTTTGCTCACTTTGGGTTCGACGATGCTTTGTTAACTGCTGTCAGAAAATCCTCCTACACACAGCCTACTCCCATTCAATCTCAGGTCAGTGGTCTGTTAGCTTCATAAGCTGAGAATCCCCCCTGTGGACCTTAGGTATATAAGGGAAGTTTTCCGGTGGCTGCAGAGTACGCAGGGTGTTTTATACAAGCTTTCATCCAGGTTTTCCACCATACACCGGCAACGCAAATTATTAAGATCAGTAAGTCGTCATATAGGTGAAATACTCTTGAGTACGACGTTAAACACCAATCAAACAAACAAACAAATCATAAGCTGAGATTGTCTCTCTAATACAGATGGTGGTTGGCGGAAGCTTCTAAGCGGCATCAGGAAGCCAACTTGATTTTTATATATTCTGCGTTTGTCCTGTTTTATCATCATTGTAGCCATTGATGTCAAGGGAGATTTCATTCACCCACTTGGTTGCCAGAGACTTACTGGAGTCCTGTTAGTTTCCTATATCAATACTGCTGTTAATATCATTCAGTTAGTTCACAAAATCAGCAAGTCAAAGTGTCATGTTGTTATATCTGTAAAGTGTTTAGTGCTGTTTTATATTTTATATACCGGACGACTGGTGGTAGCTTTCTGTGCCCTGGTGCTTGCTAAGCTGAGAAGCAATAAGAAGCTGATTTGTTGTAGTGTCCTGTTATTCCTCCTGCAAATGTCCTGTGTTATCTATCTTGTTGACTGAATACGATCTGGGATGTGAAAGCTTGGCTGTAAGAGAGATAAATGAGCTATACAATCCTCACTGTTAGGTTTGTGATCCTCGTGTTTGAATTCTGGTTGAACTGAATACGATCTGGGATGTGAAAGCTTGGCTGTAAGAGAGATA
>JAVFBZ010000937.1:0-12623 GCA_032466195.1 Katharina tunicata
CTAGCAAATTCAGTATGATTGTAACAATTGCAACAATAACACAGTTTATGATTATTTCATAAGCATGTATTATGACACATTAACAAAATAGGACACCACAACAAATCGGCATCCTGTTCCCTTTAGCCCAGAGAGCACCAGGGCACAGGAAACTTTAATATGAAGTGAACTAAACAAGAGAAGTCCTACCCAGTCCCGCGTGGTGTCAACCTAACACATTTTATAATCAACTACACTACCACTGAACACCACCCTGGTTGATTTTCAATTGATGGGTATACTGATTAGCAATGTTTTGCTCTAGATGCCAATACCGTTTCAACAATGACTGAACACGGTCTTCTAGAGACCGAAACGTAATCTTATAATCTAGAACGAAACGTTGCTTATCAATTTACCCAGAAACTGAAAATCCACAATGGTTATGTTTTGTCACGTTCCCAACTTCTAAATGTCACTAAAACAATTTAGCCAGATTATGTTATATGTCATCCCCCAACAACACCCTTTTTTAAACAATACTGTGAACCGGAATATATGTGCGTTTTCTTATGCTCTTATGCTCCCCCAATCTGATCTCGCGAGATCTCCTATGTATAACGAGGACAAGATAGATCTCTGACACCTCGTGGGGGTATTTTGAAAACGACCCACTAAAACGTACCGTACATCGTGCGCATGGTACATTCCATACACTTTCAACCGAGCTTTCTCCATCATGCATATGAGCAATAGACAAAATTCCTAGTCAAAATTATAGCACTTTATATGTCAACCTTCAGTTGAACCCCAAAATCAGGCGGAAAACATGTCCCCACGAGGCCTCAGAGATCTGTCTTGTATTCGTCATTCACATGAGATCTCGCGTGATCAGCCGGAAGCTCCCCCTAACCGCAATCCCCACTCACTCCTTCTTATGTATTATTGATTATGGCAACATACTAAACTGAAATATGTTTGTGTCGTTTAGAAAGTGATCGTTAACAGTATTTTCGTTTTTTGGGATAACACTCTCTGATACTAAAACGATTCTAGTTTAGAAAATTGTGCAGGCTGAGACCCTTGCGGGAATCGAACACAAGTAAAAGGTTGAATGGCTGAGTAGTTTAGGTAGCCGGCATTTACTGCTAACGACTGGGTGCCTGACTCTGTGGGTCGTGTGTTCGATTCTTGCAAGGGTCTCAGTCTGCAAAATTTTCTGAACTAGAATCTGTTCAGTATCAGAGAGTGTTCTCCCAAAAAACGAGAAAAAAAACATACTAAACTGCCTATTATATCCCTTAGCCTACCTTGTACCGTCAAAACGTATCAAACACTCGGCAGTGCAAATATTAATGTACGACAAATTATATTTTAACAGATACCCGGGCTCAGATTACTCAGGCTCAGGTCTATCGCAATGACCCATATAAATATATTATGCCTAGAAGAGATAAATTCAAGTTGGGTAAAAATACAGCAGCATTATAACTGAGTAAAAGTTAACTAGTATCGAATATAAGATAACACTTTCTGCGCCTTTCAAGTACGTCGAAACATTGCAATCAACACACATACACATTCTGAGTTATTCCGTTAAAGCACACATACAACGCTCCAATCTGATCATGCGGGGTCTACTATGTATGACGAAAACAAGACAGATGCTTTCCGCCTCCTTTAAGGATTCAAAGATTGACCTAAAAAGGGCTATAATTTTGACTGTGAAATATGTCCAAAAAATGTTTACCAAATAATTGTTCGAAAGAGGAAAATTCAGTAGAAAACGTATGGAACGAACAATGTGGATTACTTGACATACTGACAGTATTCACCAAGCCTTAGAGATTCATTCGGCAAAACCTCGCGCGATTTCTCGTTATTTCGCTGTCATCCCAGCTCGGCCGTGATAGGTGTATGAATATGCCTCAAAATCTTACAATTTGTTCGGCGGACGCCTATTTACCACCGTATGCACAAAAAACACATAAGCAAACACGGGATAATCGAGAGATCATATTGCTTTAGATGCAAACAGTTTAGTTTGTGATAAAATTATATTCTGAATGTTAAACAATTGAAAACTGAGAAATCTGTTTACGTGCGCAGTTTTATACACGTGCCGTGAAAAGGTTCAGACCAACATGGCGATGATCGTATTGCGTCCGAGATGATGCGCGCAGTACATTCGAGGACTTCCGAGTGCTCAGAGATCTAGCCTGTCCTCGCCATACATAGTAGATCTCGCGAGATCCGATTGGCTTGACTCGATTTACCGGCTAAACCGCACTGTCTTTTTGTAACCATTAAGTGTCATCTAAAGTTTCAACGCAGACTGAACTTTTGGATAAATTCGCGCCATCTTAATGGGAACATCCTCCAGCTTGGTGCGCTACTTTCACGAGGATGTGTCAATTTGCTGTCACATCTGGGTCGGGCTTTGATGTACCGCTTTGATGTACCGACGCTACTCTAAATCAACGGTTATTAGCCCCGCCCCGTACAAGATTCAAAACGCTGACTCGTTACATAATTATAAGGTCATTCACCACAGCGGGATCAAAGGCTTTGTTGACACATAAATTCATTCTAGTTCAACTTCGCCTATCTCCGGTACCGTCCGTCACCGAAGTGAATCAATGGACCGTTTTATACAAATGACATAAATTATGAGCGAAAATGGCCAGCCCTCTTAAAGTCACATACGCACCCAAAATTTGGATTTTTTCAACTAATTCTGTTTGCCTTGATTTTACAAGATTTGATGTTTGTTCAAAAATTTAAAACAGTCACGTTAAAACAAAAATTATTCATTGGGTACAAAACTTGAACGGAACAGGAAAATTCTAGCAGTTATTCGAATTTAACGGGAAGAGGGCTGGCCATATTTGCTCACCATGACTTGATCCAGCCGAGGTGAATGACCTTGTTTGTAAAGCTACAGTCACACACGAAGCCGAACCCGAACCCAACCGGGAGCACCCCGGATTAACACGGGTGAAATTGAGTCGACAGTCCCTCGACGGTCGCAAAACATCGTCACCCCGCACCAGCCCGTGCCCAACACGGCACCACAACGGATCAACACGGAGCGAACACGGAGCCAACACGGATTACCGCGGTACCACCACGGCAGCGCCACGGACCGTCCTGGAATGACCCAGACCATCCCCGACCAACACGGTGTCAACACGGATGACACAGGACCATCCCGGATCAGCTACGGACTGTCCTGGACCCAACACGGACCGCCCCTGACCAGAACCGATTTCATCCGTGCTTGGTCCGGCATGAACCGTGTTTGGTCCAGGGTACTCCGGGGTGATCCGTGTCCAACACGACATGTCGGATTGCCCAGGATGGCCCAGGATCAACACGGTGCCACTTAAGACCTTCCCGAAGCCAACTCAGTCACTACACGGACCGTCCCGGACAACCCCGAATTGAAAAGTCTTTCCAGACGGTCCCGGAAGACCACGGCAATTTTTAACAGTTTAAAATCGCCGGGATGGTATCCCGGACCATGACGGGCCATCCAGGACCATCCCGGACTGTCCCGGATAAGCCCGGACCCAACGCTGATCCAACACGGATCTGATCCCGGATCGACTAAATTTCAGTCCGGGACGCTCCGGGACAGCCCGGGAGGTCGGTGTGACTGGGGCTTAACGAATCAACATTTTTAACCTTGTAAGGGGTGTGGCCAACACGGTTGACTAGGAGTGGCGTCGGTACATCAAAGTGTGTCTGAGCTGTGACAGCAGGTTGACATATTTCCAATTTAAAAATTCTGGCAGAATTTTCAGATTTTTTTACTTATCCAGGCTTTTAAGCTACCTTTACCTTCAAATATGGAAGTAAAATTAACGGAATACCTCTAACTTTTACTTTTTTATGAAAACATATATAATTCATGTGATTCTGTGAAAAACCCAAAATACAGAATATTTGGGTGCGTATGTGACTTTAACGTTTAATTTGAATTATGGCATGGTTATCTGACAGGCACTTTTTTAATTTCAACAGAACTGTTTTAATTTGTGAAGAAACCAAAAAAAATGAGGCAATCAGCATTGTAGAAAACCCCTAATTTTGTGTGCGTAAGCGGCCGTATATAGCTGTTATTCGCTCGACTACGGCCGCATAATTTACTGCAATTTACCGAATATCACTACATAAAATGGTGCTTCTTTATGACCAAGCCAGTTATATACACTGGCGAAGGTTTTAATCAAATGTTATATACACTGGCGCAGGTTTTAACCAAATGTTATATACACTGGCGAAGGTTTTGATCAAATGTTATATACACTGGCGCAGGATTTAATCGAATGTTATATACACTGGCGCAGGTTTTAATCAAATGTTATATACACTGGCGCAGGTTTTATTCAAATGTTATATACACTGGCGCAGGTTTTACTCAAATTTGATATACACTGGCGAAGGTTTTAATCAAAGGTTATATACACTGGCGCAGGTTTTGTTCAAATGTTATATACACTGGCGCGGGTTTTACCCAAATGTTATATACACTAACGCAGGTTTTAGTCAAATGCTATATACACTGGTGTAGGTTTTAATCAAATGCTATATACACTGGCGCAGGTTTTATTCAAATGTTATATACACTGGCGCAGGTTTTAATCAAATGTTATATACACTGGAGCAGGTTTTAACCAAATGTTATATACACTGGAGCAGGTTTTAATCAAATGTTATATACACTGGCGCAGGTTTTAATCAAATGTTAAATACACTGGCACAGGTTTTAATCAAATGTTATATACACTGGCGAAGGTTTTAATCAAATGTTATAAACACTGGCGCAGGTTTTAATCAAATGTTATATACACTGGCGAAGGTTTTACTCAAATATTATATACCCTGGCGCAGGTTTTAATCAAATGTGATATACACTGGCGCAGGTTTTAATCAAATGTTATATACACTGGCGAAGGTTGTAATCAAATGTTATATACACTGGCGAAGGTTTTAATCAAATGTTAAATACACTGGCACAGGTTTTACTCAAATGTTATATACACTGGCGAAGGTTTTAATCAAAGGTTATATACACTGGCGCAGGTTTTGTTCAAATGTTATTCACACTGGCGCGGGTTTTAACCAAATGTTATATACACTGGCGCAGGTTTTATTCAAATGTTATATACACTGGCGCAGGTTTTATTCAAATGTTATATACACTGGCGCAGGTTTTAATGAAATGTTATATACACTGGCGCAGGTTTTAATCAAATGTTATATACACTGGCGCAGGATTTAATCGAATGTTATATACACTGGCGCAGGTTTTAATCAAATGTTATATACACTGGCGCAGGTTTTATTCAAATGTTATATACACTGGCGCAGGTTTTACTCAAATTTTATATACACTGGCGAAGGTTTTAATCAAAGGTTATATACACTGGCGCAGGTTTTAATCAAATGTTATATACACTTGCGCAGGTTTTAATCAAATGTTATATACACTGGCGAAGGTTGTAATCAAATGTTATATACACTGGCGAAGGTTTTGACCAAATGTTAAATACACTGGCACAGGTTTTAATCAAATGTTATATACACTGGCGAAGGTTTTACTCAAATGTTATATACACTGGCGCAGGTTTTAATCAAATGTTATATACACTGGCGCAGGTTTTACTCAAATATTATATACACTGGCGAAGGTTTTAATCAAATGCAGCACTGTCCTGGCTTCCACGCGTCATAGAAACTAGTAACCAAATCAACTTGACCTCATTTAAATAATCCGAAGACATCAAAATCTCGTCTACTAATTAAACCGCTTTAATTTGGCCACATCCTAATAATGAAAGCCGTTCGTTAAATAAGAATTACTCGTAAAGTTTATTTGTAAAGTTTTATTCAACGTGATATCGTATATGAACGACATACACATAAAGTGGCATACACTTGAACTGTCGCAAGCACAACACAATAAGTAGATTTGACACACATTATAAATTTATAAATCCAAAGTAATGTAAGTGGGTCAAATGTTGGTATCTGGGACACGCATGCTCGTTAATATTAGATTGCTCATATATAAGCATTCCTATCGTTAAGCCACGTTCGTTTTTGTTTTCGGTGATTAATTCGTACGGGTGTACCTTTAAGAGAAATTGTTAATTTTCTAATTGCAAAGCAGTTTATTGGGTTGATTTTTAGACTGTATTATTTTAAAGGTAAGTCATATAATAAACGTACTGTGCATGGCTTCATACACAATTTGTTTTGATTATTCTTTCATGATAATTTCAGTAGCTTGTTTTTACCCCAGGTTTAATTCGTGAACTGAAATTGAATAACCAGGTGAATTTAGTTAGGGTACTTTATTTCGAACAGCTTCGAAAGACGACCAAAAATAATAACTAGTCCGAGGAGCTCTGACGATAGTTTTTGAGTTGTATTTTGTTGGGCAAAATGTTTTTTCGCCGTGAGGCATTATCAAAATTTCAGAAAAACCAAACGTCTGATCACTCGGACTACTGTACTGAAAATAATACTAGACATTTGAGCAACGGATTAATGGTTTTAAAGTTCTTATGTCCATGACCATATTAGTACTTCATTGACTTATACGAATTCATGACATCTCCTATGATAACTAGTTCGATGGCACGACAACTCATAATAATATTAAACTAAATACATACTGTATACAGGTAATAATAATGCCTTCAATAAATTCAATCGGTTATCATTATTGATTTATTGTGTATTACCTATGTATTCTATACCACCAATCAATCCATGTGTCATGGCCAAACATGTATATAACGCAGTTTCATGTGTGCGTTTCTTTTGTATTGATATACCTGTATTAGTCTTTGCCTGAGAAACGACGTAAGGGGAGCAACTCCTGTGAGAAGTGTAAAAAGAAAGCACTAACTGGTCAGACATGAGGCCCTCTGCTCAACAGATGATAAAGTTTGCAACCCATAAAAAAACGTCTATCAGTTTATACAGAAAACGACTCTTTAAAAGTATAAATACAGATTACAGAAAGTCCATTTAAAAAAAGTTCATTCTGGAAGATATTCATTAACGATAAAATAATGTAAACAACAGATACAGAATCAAAAAAAATATGGAGTCTAAACAAAAGGAACTGCGTTGTGTTTTGAGTGTTATTTAAACTTGTTTCTTTTGGGGAATCCAATATCATGTATCACATACTTCTTAACATACTTCATTTATGTGTTAATCATCTACATGTTACTTGGTTATGTTTGGTATATCTGATCTAATCTTTTTCAACTTAAAGTAACATACGCACTCAAAAGTTCTCAATTTTGCACTATCACAGAATCTCATGAAAAACTCATATTTTTCTCAAGCAGCAAGGCTTTCCAATAATTCCCACATCAAATTTGTAGGTCGAAGGAGAGTTTGTTAATAACTAAAAAACTAAAAACAGAAAATTCTGTCAGAATTTTTAATTGGAAATGTGTCAATCTGCTGTCACAGCTCAGACAGACTTTGATGTACCGACGTCACTCCTAGTCGACCGTGTTAGCCACACCCCTTACAAAGTTCAAAATATGGCCAGCCCTCCTTACGTTAAATTCAAATAACTGCTATATTTCTCCTGGTCCGTACAAGCTTTGTACCCAATGAATAATTTTTATTTTAACGTGACTGTTTTAATTTTTGAACAAACATCAAATCTTGTTAAAATCAAGGCAAACGGAATTAGTTGAAAAATCCAAATTTTGGGTGCGTAGGCCCTATATGTGACTTAAGAGTAATGACAAGATATAATAGATTTAACTAACAACCAACCTTTGAGTTTCTGTTACTTGTTTACTGTTGTAACTACAGCAACTAAATGCGATAGGGCTCTTAATGTACGCTCCCTTGGTTATATAATAATTTGGCCCACTCGGAAACCATCGAATGTACCGCTAAAGCCGCTTTCACAAGGTGCGACTTAACTCGGCGTATCCACAAAAAGTTGCATGTGTAACGTCGAATGGGATGCGCTTCTTGCGAGAACTTAACACATAATGTTACATCTTTGCTTTGATTTAACTTGCTGTAATCGTTTTGTTTAATGTGCCATAACATTTCTAGGGCACTGTAACATCGGATAAACAGCTGATCTTCGATGAAGAGGAACGCTTTTGGCCTTCATGACATTGGAAACAATTCGAACGAAGGGAGGTAACTCCATTCAACTCAAATGCCACAATTTGATTGGCTGACCCTTCGACTCTTCGAAAGAAATAGAGCACGTCCTATTTCAATCAACTCGCTTTCGATTAGTTGAATACAACTAAAGTCGCATCGATTTGCTCTGTTCACACGCTTCAACTTAGTCGAATTCGACGAGTTGATACTACAAGCCGCATCGTGTGAACGCGACTTAAGTGACGACAGACAAATAACGAGAAATCACGCGAGGTTTTGCTGATTGTAACTTGGCCTGGACAAATATACTGATATGATTTCGCCACTATAAACTCATGTGGAGACAGTTCGTCAACCCATTTTTATGTTAAAATATGGACATGATCTAAAAAAAAAACAAACAAAAAATGTAACAAATATATTGAAAATAAAACGTTGTGATTGACGGCCGCGAAATCCATATTTGGGAAGCAGCCCTTTAACCACAATTCCAACAACAAAAGTCAACCAATCTCACATTCTTTAGATACATAACTGGCTCGAGCTAAATTCAGTATTTGGATTCATACTGATTACATGTACTATTTAATATGCAATTTTTTTTAAATTAATTAATAATCACTGTTTATCTACACAGCCATGTGCTCTAATTTTGCACCGAAGACTTCGGCCAGAGCAACAATAAGATAGCTAAATGTATCGATATTAAAATAGGCTTCTTCAGCTTGAGAAGAATACCAGCACTAATGTAATGACAGGCCATCCTTGTTGTCGTTGTCGTTCTGTTTCCGCAAAAGGATTTCGTCTTCATTTTACTACCAAATTATTTAAAAAGAAACAGAGAATTTGTTTTTATAGGGCCGATTCAATTTGAAGTCTGTAAAAGACAGAAAAAATAGATAAAATCGCGAAACAGTACCATCTAATCACATACTAACTCAATCGCTACAAACATCAACGAGGGATAACTAGGCGAACAACAAGATGGCCAGTCAATACCTTAGAGTCGAAGGCTCGACGGAAGGGAGGATAATTTAGTTCTCCATTTCAGAATGAAATTTATCATGTTTCGGCTCGACAATATCATATAATGTAGACAACTTTTGCATAACATGTTCATAAATCGTAAAACAGTTTTTGTGTGTGACAATATGTGTTTAAACCTACCTGAAATTAATGAAAGTCCAGATGAATTTAACAAGAATATTTTATTTCGAACAGCTTCGGGCGACGAACTAATCAGAGGCACTAAAATTGGACATGTGGCCAAGCTGAATATGACAGAATAGCGTCCTTTTGACCATAAAATAATACGCTTGTATGATTTAGTATGCTAGCTGATTTCTTATTTTTTTAAAATTGCGTGCCTTATAGGGTGGTTTTCGAAAAAGAGCATTTCATACATATCTTCATAACCAACGTTGTAAGGAATACTGACAGTTTTCCCTCAATCTCGAAGTAGTTTTAAATTGGCTATTGGTGAATTTTAAATGTTCAATAATAGGCCTACAGTAATAAATGCCACATTTTAAATGAGCATTTGACTATAGAGCATTTTGATGGTGCATAGTTACAGTACAAGAAGTAGGCCTATAAGATTTAATTTGTTAGTTATCAAAACGAAGTTTATATTTCTTATAGCACAATCAGTAAACACAAAGCAGAGTATTTTTACTACATCTTGTAAATAACATTGACCTCATATCTTTACAGGACAAAAATGACCTCCATGGAATATCGCGTGTTGACGTTCGATGACGTAGATGAAGCACGTGAAATCATCTGCCACCATCTTTTTGTTGAAGAACCTTTGTTTAGCTCCATTAACATAGATCCTGTCATGGTTGGGAATACTGTTGCCGACGTATTGTTTAAACATCATTTATCAGAAGGCGTATCTATTGGGGCTTTTGATTTGAAAACCGGAAGAATGGTTGGAATTCGGTTGAGTGGGGTTGTCTACAAGGACAAACCAAAAGTAGAGATTTTCTCAAATGATGACCCAAAAATGAGGCAAATTGCTTTGATGGCAGAGCCAGCTAAACGACTTCACGCAAATTTGGATCTGTTTAAGAATTACGGGGTTGATAAGCTGGTCCGTTTTCGTGGTCTATGCGTGGTTGAAAACTATCAACGCCAAGGCATCGGTACAGCTCTGATTCAGAAGGCACTGGAGGTTATTAAGGGGAAGGGCATCCACTTAGTCACGGGCGAGAGTACTAGCCGTTTTTCCAAGAGAATCTTTGAGAAGGCCGGTTTTGACGAGTTGGCAAGTCTTCCCTACACAGAGGTCGTATATGATGGCAAAACGGTCCCTATGACCCAAAAACTCGTTTTAGATAAGCAACTCACCCTTTTTGCTAAACAGTTATAAAATTCTAACAATTAATCATAAAATGGGTTATGGTTGTTAATCTACACATGAAAAGAATAAAGAATGAGGAACATAGACTTTGCTGGTGGTGGCTTAATGAATTACAACACCCGAAAACACTCAGAACGCGTCCGACGATCTAAGGCCCCTGGAAGCGGCAATTTGTGCGCTTTTGTTCAAGTCTGTGGTTATGCATGTTCACATGATGCCGCTGACATAGGAATATCACTGTAAGCACTTTTCTCAACATCTTAAGAATACTCTAACCTCCCCCCCCCACGTTGATGTAAAATTGAATAGTTGGCGTCAATTGTGTAAAAGAATTAGCAATTTGAAAAAGAGGTAGCAAAAACTTACATTTTATGCAATATATTTTTTTCTGTAACTTATTATTGTACTACAGAAAGAGACGATTCAGAATATATATACATGTATTGCAAACTTCACAGTAGTTTAGAAGTGAAGGGGCGAAACGTAAAAACACTCTGTTGGGGGTTAGAGTAACCTTAATAGTTAAACTCTGTTTACTCTGCCTCTCTCCGCACGGAGCAGAGATGTCAGACTGCTAACCCTTGGACACTAGGTACATTCAAGACACAAGGCCGGGGCTTTATGTTGAACACCTTTATTTTAGTATGGCATCCTCTTAAGGGTAAAAGTGTTTAAACAAATATATTTGCAGTTAGAAATAACGTAAATTCACATTTAACGGTTTACCTCAAACAATTTGGGTGTGAAACAGTAAGCTATTTAAATAAGGTGTGGTGCGCTCGTGTGGCTATAGTTATCTCATTTAAAAAGCTTCGTAAGTGCACTTTGATCATATTCTTACTTATGTACTTTTAAATGGGCAATAAACGCATGTTTAATTAGATAATCAAATTTGTCTACTTTATAGCGTGCAGGCTCGTTGACAAGAATAACGGTCTATCCGATCAACGGTAGTAAATCCTTCAAGTCATGGTACGGCTATACCTCGCTATCGCACGTGTTCTTCCATGGGTTCATTCCATTCCTTGGAAGCTATCAACACTAATATTTCTCGGGTACAAATCCATAACCGATCTTATAAAACATAGATGGCGCAACCGCCCCGACCACTAATAATTTCTGTAAAAATAAACGATAAATTCGATCACCCTTCAAGTGACGTTACAACGTAAAAGAATTTTCTTGCAGGGCCCATCTTGAATTCAGATATCAATCTGTCTTTGGTGCTATAGTTTTTGTGGACCGTGAGTGACGTCACCGCTGTTAAAGGATGTCGCGATTATATACACAGGCCACGCGTACCAAACGCAACAGACGAGACATTGATGGAGAGACTTTAGAAGCCTACTATAGACACGCCCTCTTCTTTCCATGTCTAGATGAACTCTTAAACAACTTCAATGTACGGATTCTGGGACAAAATGTAGAGTTGACATCCGCTTTTGAAAAATTCCCATGCAGTGTTTATTTCATGATAATATTGACATGCTAATGCACCTTGAAACACTCGCAAATATATATGGAAGTGATTCTAAACCAGACATAGACGCATCATTATTACAGCTACAGTATCGGCAGTTCAAACTTTGGCTAAGGAACAAAACATTTGCTGACAAAAGTCAAATCGGTACTCAGTATCTGTTAAACCTCCTTATTGATTGTCAGATGGAGACAACGTTTTCAACTATAAGAACTCTTCTTAAAATTTCACTCACCGTAGCACCAGTGTTACAGCCGAGTGTTAATTTAGTGAACTTCGATTGGTGAAAACATATCTGCGGTCAACTATGGCTCAGCAGCGTTTGTCTTCTCTTTTGGTAATCGATGTCAACCGAGACATCAACATAGACATTGCTAAAGTAATTGATGCATTTTCCCTAAAGCATCCACGCAGATTGGAGTTGCTTTTCACGTAATAAATAGGGCAGTATTACATTATTTGAGTGGGTACAGGACACTGAAATAGGATCTGAAATTGTATTTATATCATTTACAATCACATTATCGAAGTGTATAAATGTTTTAATGCGGGGGACACACGAGCGAATATAATCGCCAGGTCGCGGCGATCTGATCGCAAGCAAATTCGCCAGCGAAAGTTTTCGGCCGACTTGAG